>MDKI01160928.1:0-12971 GCA_005239505.1 Nicotiana paniculata | reverse complement strand
TATTTCATAGAATTTTAGTATAAAATAGTACATCATTGATTTTATATTGGCTTGGTTAAATAACGATTAGAGTGATTTAGCTAGTAGTTTACACAAGTCTCTGTGGGTACGATATCTGGACTTAAAATCCTATATTGCTTGTCGACCACGTACACTTGCGTGTGCATTGGGAATTCAACCAACACGAACGCACTCAAGGGGGTGCGAACGCACAGGGTAAAAGTGGGGTTTGGGGGCATGGTTCAAAACACTCTATGCGAACGCACCATACTGGGTGCGAACACGGAGGGGTAGTGGGGGGTAGGCAGTGCGAACGCAGAGGCTTGGGTGCGAACGCACAGAGCTTAGTGTGGGCCTGGGGGCTGGGTAGCATTGTCTTGTGCGATCACGTATAGTCTTATGCAATCGCAGAGCTTAGGGGACCCATCTACTGTGAGATCGCAACCCCCCTTCCGCAATCGCACAGGTATAATTCGCCCAGCTATTTTTAAAAGCCAAAAAACAGAATACTCATTATGGGATTTTCATATTTTTCACCATATTCCACTTCTCCAAACCCTATAGACAATTTCTAAGCCATTCGTCCACCATAACCACTTGGGTAAGTAATCCTAACTCTAATTTCTTCCATTTTCTTCATCAATCACTGAGTTCTAGGCTTAAAAACATGAAATTAAAGGGTAGAAATTCGGGTTTTGGGTAGAGTTAGGGATTTTCCAATTTTTGGGAATTCAACCTCATTTTGGGGTCGGATTTCAAAAAAAAATGTATCATTGGGCTCGTGGGGGAAGGGGTGATCGGATTTTGGTCCGAACCTCGGGTTTGGACCAAGCGGGCCCGGGGTCGAATTTTGGTATTTTTGGAAGAATGATGGGAAATGTATAATTAGACTTTGGGATTGAATTATTGAGTCATTATTAATATTATTGAGTCGATTATACTTAGATACTATCGTTTCGGAGTTGGATTCGAGAGGGAAAGTAGTGCTAGAGGCTTGATTTGCATTTTTGGAGCCGAGGTAAGTGTTTGGCCTAACTTTAGTAAGAGAATAGGTGTTGAGTCGTATGTGCTACTTGTATTATCATGTTCAATGTATATGTGAGGTGACGAGTACCTATGCATTGTTTGTCAAGCATGCCCGTGATTCTAATTGGCGAATTACCTGTTATTATTCCGATATTTATTGTTCTTTGAAGTGGTTTCCTTTATAAAGTTGTTGAATTTCTGAGAATATTTGTTTAAGTACTTGTGATAGGATACTTCAGTCGAGAACTCAATTCAGTACGTTATGTACTTGTAAGAGATTGATTATAGCTGAGTCCCTTGTCGGGCATTGTTATTATTTTGGTTGATGTTTTCCCCTTGCTGGGTGGTTTTTGAAGTGAATTTCATATTGTTGAATTCCTTGCCAAGTTGTTATTTGTTTGCTGATTTGGGTGAGGAAGAGTGTAAAGCATGAAGGGTGATGCCGTGTATTCATCTCATTCATTTCATACATTGCATACTGAGGAAAAGAGTAAAAGCACGAAGGGTGATGTCGTGCCATTATTTATATTGCTTTCGATTATACATTGCATTGTGAGGACGAGAGTAAAAGCACGAAGGGTGATGTTGTGCCATTATTTATATTGCTTTCTTTTACGCATTGCATTGTGAAGATGAGAGTAAAAGCACGAAGGGTGATGCCGTGTACATTTTTTTGAGTTATTATTTCATGTTGTCTTGGTTCGTTTGCATTATCGTTTGTTCAGTTATTCGTGTTTTCTTCTCACTTGTTACCCCATTACTTGTCCCCGTATTACCGTGCTTAATTGATTATTCCTTGCTACCTTCTTTGGTATATATTATAAATTGTTGTGGTCGTGTCTAGCCTCGTCACTACTTCGCCGAGGTTAGGCTCGGCACTTACTGAGTACATGGGGTCGGTTGTACTGATGCTACACATGCACTTCATTATGTTGTGCAGATTACGCAGCCAGACCCGGTGGACATCGTTGGAGGGAGTATTCTTCAGTCCATTTCAGACGATACTGAGGTAGTTCCACAGGCGTTCGTGGATCTCGACGTAACTTTCTATCTTTCATTCTGTCATCTATGTACTTCCAGACAGATATATCATTTCATTTCAAACTATTGTCTTTAGCTAAATCTTAGACTAGTTTGTGAGGTTGTAACTCCATTTCTGGGTTTGTACTTAAAGGGATTTCTTCGTTATTGGCTATTATTATTTAGATTTGGTTAAGCTTCCGCATTTTATCTCAATTATCCAGTTAGTGTATTTTACTTTCACTTGTTAATAAATCAATTCAGTTAACACGTTGGCTTGTCTAGCGGGTGCAACGTTAGGCGCCATCACGGCCTGAAGGTAGGATTTCGGGTCGTGACACCAAAAAATGCATATATGATTGAAGTCCAACTTCATAAAATATGACGAATTCTAGTTAAAGTTCAGCTTATTTTTTAACAAGCACATAGAGCCCTCTCACCTATTCTGTTTCGAAAACTAAATAGAGAGTGATTACTGTATTTTTAACAGCGCCAAACAGTGTCATGTCCCAAAAATTCTTATCCAGGATTAGGGGTGGCAAGTGGGCGGTCCGATCCCTAAACAGGTCAAGCGAGCCGGTCTTGTGAGCCGTGGTCCCAGGGTGGTCCCAGCCCCTAAATAAACGGGCTTAGTTGTCCCAGGCTAAACGGTTTTTATAGGAATCAGCCCGGGACCGGGCCTACGAACTCATGGTCCCGGCTAAAAGTGTCGAACCCGTGGGCTAAGTGTGTTAAGTGGGTCCAACGGCTAAATAATGATTTTTTTAAAAAAATAAAGAAATTAGAGACAAAAAGATGTTAAAAAAATATCTAAGGCAATGCCTTGTAAATTTATTATAGAATTGTGACCTGGATGTTTGAATCCGAATTTAAAGACAAAAGTAAAAATATATTCAAATCAGTGCCTTATAATTTTATTATAGCATTAAAAAAATATAGAAATACTTTTCTTAGTCTTCCTCCCCCTATATAATGAGCACAACAAGATGCTAATACCACCATTGAAAAGAAAAAGAAACTAATCAAAATGTGCCAAAATACAAGTTACATAATACATACTATTTTTTGTTCATACAAGTTACATAGTATCTCTTACAAACTTCATAAATCCTTCAAGGTTCGGAGGAAGTTCTGTTGGTGCTAGCGGAAAATTAAAGAGAGATTGTGATAGATTGATATTGATTTTGTAAGAAAAATGAAAGAATGAGGGGGTATTTATAGTTGAAAACAGGGAAAAGTGTAATTATAAAATGTTTGGGGTTAAAATAAAGTTGTGGGGAGGGGAGGGGGGTTAAATGGATATTTTCTAAATAGCCAATGTTATTTTTTAAAGCACAACAACTCTTTTTAAACGGCAAAAAAAATTACCATTGGGCCCGTTTGACCTGCCAAGGGACCGGGCGACTTGAGGAAAAGCATTCTGAAAACTTTTTATTAAAAAAATCAGAAAAATTACTTGATCTCCAAGTACATGAATTTTAATGAGCTTCATATCTTTATCCCTTTTTTCACGAGTGAGCCATTACTGGAGCCAGAATTTAAAGTTTATGAGTTTTGAATTTGATATTGAATTCATAATTTGCTTTAGTTATTGGGTTCGCAATTTAGTATTTATAAATAGTTAACAAATTTTTTAATACAAATACATGACAAACGCATAGATAATAATGTAGCTTCGCTCCTAAGTGGGGAGGAAGTTGCCAAAGCCTAATGACAACACAATGTTACATCCCGCATTTTGGGGGTTCTTGGCATCCATGGTACTGCACGCTACAGGGTGACCGGACGAGTGTCATCGCGTAGGCAACGTGTGTTAACGATGCATTGTGAAGGAGTATCAGGCATAGGGGCTATGCACGAGGCAAAAACCATCTAGATATGTTGTGTTGCATGTCCTTGTCACGATCCAAACTAGAGGATCATGACTAGAACCCGGGCCATACTTGCCGAGCACCAATGTACATTTTATCTAACCTTCCTTATTATCTTTAAAGGCCGATGAGATCAATATAAATGGTAGATATGGATCATGACCAACCAACAATGAACGATAATGGCATGAACATACATAACATAGGATGACAAGACTGCCAAGAAATAACATATAAGGTACGAGCTAAAACGCTGCATGAAAGACTATACAACAAAAATTAGCCAACACGGCATACTAAACTATACATGAGTCGACACATGTCTATGAGCCTCTAAAGGAGCATAAGTGCTGCAACATTGCCGGAACAGGGCCCCAACATACCCATAATGTATATAACAAAAATGCATACGAAGACCATGGCAAGTCCGGAGAAGGGATCTCGCCAATAACCGTTGAACTGGGAAGCCTACTGTGGTGGGTGTTGATACCCAATTTTTTCTCAAAATATTCTTAATTGCATATATACCTTCAAAGTCATGCATTACTAGCAATTGGTATTTTGCCATAATTTTTCTATGTTTCATTAATTTGTCAAGTGTTTTATTTCCAATAAATAATTATAAAATTGCATCACAAATGATTTCAAAAATATTTGAGCTATTTTACTGTTTTTCTATGAAAACCTTTCTGATTTTCGAAGCGTCTCTTCATCTTCATAACTAGGGTTTCTGAACTTCTCTTCAAAATTATTTTCTCTGATTTTTAAGTGTTATTCTATGATTTTTATTGTGTTTAAACAATTTTCATTTAGGTTCTCCCTTAATCTAACTAATTATGTTAAAAAAACCCTAATTTCTTTGGCTTAGCTTTGGGTTTTGAGTTTGTCTTTGCTGATTTGTTCATGCCATTTGTGTGTATACCTGTTTCTCATGAATATGTTCTGAGTCTCTGTGATTTTTACCCTATTATGCTTATTAGGGCTTCTGATTTTTCTCTTCTTGCCTATACTGTGTTTATTTCGTTCATTCACAGAAATTTGCAGTAATTTCCTTTAATCAGTACTATTTTATTTGGATCTCTGATTTCCTGTAATTGATACCCTTTACTGATTTTCGACTTCTAAATTATATTCTTACCTTATTATGTGATTGACTATATTATTAATTGGTTCCTACTGATTGTTTCCTTAATTAGACCTAATGTATGTAGCCCTAATTGCTTACTCTGTACCTACTGTGTTTGAATTATTTCCTATTTTTTATGCTCCAGCTATATATGATTTATTTACTTACTTGTTACCTATTCTTTACCGTTTGAACTGATTCCCGTAATTAAGGGAAGACTTGGACTGATTTTACTCTAATTGTCTCTGATTTCCATAATCACTGTACAATTTTGGTTCTTACCTTATTTACCTAGCTTTCAAACTACTATATATATTGCTCTCTTCTACTCTCATTATACAGTCTCATACACAGATGAACCCACATTAGTTCACATCTCTCATACACTCAAAATCTCTTCTGCTTTCTTTGTTACTTGCTATTGTTACTAAATTAGCCGGCTGCAAGCCAAGGCTAATTATTACACTCTCCTGTTCTTCACTTTGTGTTTACTCTCTTTACTGGTATGTTCTAATTTCGATTCAAGTTCCAAAACCAATGTGTTTCTTCTACTGCTTCAGTTTATCATGTTACTAATATGTTTCTGTATATTGTTTAGGTTTTCAACATGTGGTTAACTTGTTCTACTTATTATACTAGTTATGTCCTAACCCTTCTTAGGATCATCGTGCTTATGAGCCTGATTATTCCCTTTGTATTCTGTCTAAATTTAACTCTACTCTGTTTTTTAATGTTTGTTTATTTCTACCTAGTTTCTGGTATGCAGCTGTTTGCAAGCAATCTGTTACCCTTAGTTGTTTGATTCTATGTTTAACTTGGCCTAGTACCATTATGTTCCAGTAAGCAATTTTGGAATCCCTGCCCTATTGTCTGCTATTCCTTAAAAATTTTGTGCTTCTGCCTGTTATGTGTTCACTGTACATGCCTTATATGTCCCAAGTCCCCAATTATCCCTGTGCGAAGGGTTGTTATTTGAGTATTGCTGAACTTGTTTGGCTCCGTGTTTGATTTGTTGTTTGTTTGATTACACAATTCTTGTCAAAGCTGTTTTACTGCTAAACAACTCTCATATTTTATAAAACTACTTCAACTAAGTCTTTTCAATATTGTTTTATACCAAAGCCTTTTCAAATATATGTCAAGCACTCTCACTCTACTCTTAGGTCCTTAAGTTCTGCCCCTCTAGTGTATGACTGCTTTGGGATCCCTGTGAGATCCGTCTGAACTCTGATGCACTGGAGCTAGCTCTTCCACACTGCACTTACTCAGTTCTGGTTATGAAATCTGGGTGTGAGCACTGCCCGAGATCCTTTAGGTCCTTAGGGAACTCTGACACACCCGGACATGCGAAAGGCTATGACTTTGGCATTTGAGGCTACGGAAAGTTTGGTACATTTGGGCCTACTTCAGGATCCATATAGTTAAACTTCATATTTTCTATATATTTATGTAATTCATTCAACTGTTGGTTTGTAATAATTATTGTAAACAGATATTAAGTTTGGCTAGTGAAATAGGGAGGGTAGTTATATATTCTATCATTGAGTAGAAATCATGCCTTATGCTTTTACATTCCCTTTATCTACATTAGAATCCATGTTTAGAACCAACATATTCATTCAAACCATGCCAAACGTGCATTAGATATCATGTCTTTAAGGCTTTCATGTTTACTTCTTTAACGTACATCATGTCCTTAATGCATGCGTATGCTTACCACTTAGAAATTCTGCTCTTAGGATAATTAACGCAAATTGTTGCTACATGTGCCTTCATAAATCGGCTTAACAACTCTGTAATTCTATGTGCATTTTATATGTGCATATAAGATATCATGTTATAGGATTTCGTTCGTATTTGCTTAGTCACACCTAGTTTAAACTACTGATTCATGAAAAGAGGAATAAAACAATCCCGCATATGATTATCCTGTTTTAGATAAAACTGGTAACAGTCCCTGCATTTTCGGCAAAAACAACTTTTGAACTGTCTAAAGGTTAACATGCTTAAAATCAGTAGACAAACTGATTAGGGCCCTGCTTCTGAGTTTATGAAATAAAGCTGCGTATTTCTGTGCATTTATACTCACTTAGATATCTTGCTTAGGGTCCTATCTAATAAAACTGCCTCTTGTTTGTGTTTGAGACGTGCTGATTATGTGCATTACTTGTGGAGGTAAATCCGCGCCTCATAACTGCTTTCTTGCATTTATCTGATTAGTCCTATTTGTTCTTGCATGCCGCGTAGAATTTTATCTTTTTTGAAAACCTTAGGGGTCGGTCTAGAACTACCTATACTTAGAGGTCCTAAATTCCTCCAGGATCATTAATAAAGGGACGGGTAAAATCACGCATAGAGATCGCTAAATAAACTCGCTTAATAACCGCTAAAGGGTGGGGTAAAGGATAGATATGGATATGATGACCGATGCACTAATGCCAGGTGTAACCTCTCACCGAGGAGTGATTACCGGGCATTTTATTGATGTGATCCTATAGGATAAACAACTTAGGACTCCCCTATCCCCTACATATGTGTGCTTATACCATAAATCTTTCAAAACATTATTACATATGTGTGCTTATACTGCGAATCTTTTTCAAAACCATTACTTGTTTCCATGTGTATACTTTGACTGCCTATTTTCTACTTGCTTGAATTCACAAATCTTGTTTGGTCGGGAACCACAGTTGTGGACTTTGAGGGGTGCCTAACACCTTCCCCTTGGAGTAATTTCAAGCCCTTACCCAATCTCTGGTTTTTCAATTAGTTTTATTGTAACCCTTAATAGGTGCCCTAACGCACCTTAATTCCTTAGGTGGAGACTCTTCAAATCCTTCACATCCCTTATCCCAAAAGGAAATGAGTTGTCCCAATAATGTCAAAACCCCTGACCAATCCGAAAGGAGAGGAAAAAGGGGGGCGCAACAGGGGGGGAGCTGCGTCTACCTGTCTATCAGAACCTGCAACTTGACATGCAACGTCCACAAATAAAAAGGACGTCAGTACGAATAAAGAACTGAGTATGTAAGGCAGGAAAGCATAAGTAAGAACAGTAATGTAAACAGGGATAGAGAATATAGAACCTCTAACATCCGGGTACCTCTGAGGGCTACTGATATGAAGTGCGTGATAGATATATATACATAAAATTTTAAAACATACGCCTCTGTGAGCATCATCTTCATTATATCGTACCCGGCCATAATAGGCTCGGTAAAACGTACTCGGCCACGTGGATCTCGGTAAAACCCAACTGATCAGTGATTGCACAATAGGTGTCGTACCTGGCCGGCTATAGCGCGTCTCAGTAGAGTAATAGATACATATATATAATGCATGTTGGACTTATTGGAATCATGTTCTGAACCGTTCGGAGTGACGTAAGGTCGGTATTCTCCGTACACATTATTAGGACTAACTCTTCATCAAGAATGTTATAAGAATCAGGAAGTACCAACAACATCGATAACATAAGAATAAGAGAAGCAACCGAAATATCAATTGTTCCATAAGAAGGGAAACAATGTAAGTACTGCTAGCTTCTAAGAGTAGAGTATCTTTGGAAACTCGTTCATTACCTTATGTACAATCGGAGACGTGCAAAAGAAGGAAAGGGATAGCCTCACATACCTTGTATATATACTGCCCAACCTCAAGCTATGCAAATGTCACGATTCCTTAGTCTACAATAAGAGAAACGACACTATCATTATCGTTTAAGCGTCGTAAATATTATGTATTGACAACAATATATTTTACGATTAAACGGACAGAACCTCCCCTATATATATGACTTCACACAAGTCAAAACAATCACCAAACATCCCAAACAACATCAATAATAATCATATTAAGCCTCCCAAAACCGTCCACCAACCAACAACATTACTACCAAGACTTTCGATATATATTTCATAAATTCTAGCTTCAATGACTTAGCTGCAACTTGGAAAATCTTAAATACATGTAGAGTAAGAGGTTACTTACCTTTAAACAGAAAGAAAAACTCCAAATTGACCTTAATTGTCCACGAAATATCCCTCCAATGCTGCCGCAAGAACAAGGAAGCGAAATCACCTAGGGTTGATATTAAAATCTTGAGGGAGTCATAAACCACTTAAAACAACCTCCCAGACGAGCTGGAACAACACATAAATCAGAACAACTAGAAGAACAAGAAACTTACTAGCGCCGCGGGATTTTCGACACTTGATTTGTGTTGTTTGCCCTTTGTTTTAGTATTGGATCATGAGAGAAATGTGAGAGAGTGTTTTTAGGGTTCTAAGGTCTGAATATACTGAAAAATAATTACTAAAAACGGGGTTGAGGCATCTTATATATATCAATATGTTTTAAATGCCTATGTGGGCCCATAGAGAGCTGCTTGGCGCAGTCTCGCGAAAATGTGAATATCTCTATACTCCAAGATTGTAATGATGAACGGTTTAATGTTTTGGAAACTAGACTCATAGAT
The DNA here is from genome assembly GCA_005239505.1 of Nicotiana paniculata. NCBI lineage: Eukaryota > Viridiplantae > Streptophyta > Magnoliopsida > Solanales > Solanaceae > Nicotiana > Nicotiana paniculata. The sequence goes on along the minus strand of MDKI01160928.1, from coordinate 3,451 downwards.
CTTAAATTTGGTGGGTAGATCACCCCGTAATTCCAGATACATTGAGAGAAAAGCTTAGTAACATTTTACCTAAAGTTAAAGTAAAATTATGAACATAAGTTGCGACAACTTTTGTCGACTTTTGTTTTATAACTCGTTTGATTTCAAGACTTATGATACGGATAATATATGATTTAAATACCTTAATACAATACCTCTTTATAATATTAACCACCCCTAGGTTTACCCAAAAATACGGGTTACAACATCCTTGATTCGTTAAATTTCTAATACTTGTAAACCACCCTTATACACTCTTGTATCATTTAAGACCAATAGGATTAACTTCTTATCATATCAAAGATAATCTCTTCTCATATTTACATCGACTAAATTGTGACATGAACCAACATACGTGAATATGGATTGTAACACCCTCCCCCCTATAAAATGGATACTAGCCAAGCTTGCAAGCAGTTAAACCCAATGTATAGTCTCACAAGGCTATACAAAGCATTATGGATATGTAGATTATTTGTATATCGCCATTTTGTATTAAGGAAAAGTATTATCAAGCTACTACTTCCCTCATAGATACATTTCACCTTCTAATGCGTCCTGCGTCCCCCCTGACATCCTCGTTATCTTGAATCTGGAACAGGTAAGGGTATTTATACTTCATCTCCTCTTTTGCTTCCCATGTCATTTCTTTCATGTTATTGTTCCTCCACAATACTTTGATGGAAGCTACATCCTTTGTTCTCAGCTTGCAGACTTGTCGATCTAATATAGCCACTGGCGCTTCTTCATATGATAGATCCTCTATAACTTGTACATATTTGATAGGGATGGCCCTAGAAGGGTCTCCAATACATTTCCTCAACATAGATACATGGAATATCGGGTGTAAAAATTTCAATTCGGATGTCAATTCTAACTCATAAGAAACCTGTCCAATTCGTCGAAGAATTTTGTACAGACCGATATACTGCGGACTCAGCTTACCCTTCTTCCCAAAACGCATGACACTCTTCATCAGCGAGATCCTCAGGAAAACCCAATCACTAACCTCAAACTCCAGATCACGACGTCGGACATCGGAATAAGACTTTATCCTACTTTGCGCCGTCCTCAGCCGCTCTTTTATCAATTTCACCTTCTCAATGACTTGGTGAATCAATTCTGGCCCATATAGTTCTGTTTCACCGACTTCGCACCATCCAAGTGGTGATCTACATCTCCTCCCATATAGTGCCTCGTGCGGGGCCATTTTAATACTGGAATTGTAGCTATTATTGTAGGAAAATTCTATGAGTGGAATATGGTTATCCCAACTCCCCTTGAAATCCATAACATATGCTCGTAGGAATCTTCAAGTTTCTGAATGGTACGTTTAGCCTGTCTGTCAGTCTGTGGTTGTAATGCAGTGCTGAGATTCACTTGTGTGCCTAAACCCTTCTGAAACAACCTCCAAAAGTTAGCCGTAAATTGCGCCCCCCGGTCTGATATAATAGATACCGGCACACCATGAAGCTTAACAATTTCCTTGATATACAACTTCGCATAATCTTCAATTGTATAAGTTGTCTTAACTGGCAGAAAATGGGCACATTTTGTAAATTGATCAACTATCACCCATATGGAGTCAAACTTATGATAAGAGCGAGGTAATCCAATAATGAAGTCCATATTAATCACCTCCTATTTCCAGGTCTGAATCTCTATATTCTGAAGCAATCCACTAGGTTTCTGATGTTCGATTTTTTGCTTGTTGACAATTAGGACATTGGGCTACAAATTCTGCAATAGACTTCTTCATGTTATCCCACCAATACTTCTCCTTAACATCATGATACATCTTCGTCGAGCGCGGATGGATGAAATATCGGGATTGATGAAGCTCAATCATAATCTTCTCTCTCAACCCAGCCACATTAGGCACACATAATCGGCCCTGGTATCACAGTGCCCCCATCTGCTCTGATCTCAATAGCCATAATTTTGCGCTGCCGAATACTCTCTCTCAATCATACTAAGGTAGGATCTTCATATTGTTGTGCTATTACCTCGTCTACCAAAGATGATTCTGATGTATTATATACAGTAACACCTCCATCATCAGAGTCTAACAATCTGATTCTCATATTGGATAGCTGAACCACTTCTATCACGACCCAAACCGAAGGGCCATGACAGGCACTCGGTACCTTACTCAACCGAGTACCAACATAACATATCTTTCTTATCGTACTATCATGGGTAAATGGTCCAAATTTTGTTCCACAACTTGCTTGACTTCAAAACGTAGCACACGACTATCATACGACAAAAGTAAATCATGGAATAACCTCCTTATCATGTTAAGAACCATATTCTCACCCTAAAGCACATGTTATAACATTCCAAACTTGTCGAATTTCGACGAAACTTATTTTCTTCAATTGGTTTAGCTTCTAAGATTTCCAATCCTCTTGGTACTTTTTATTTATGATTTTAAATATTTGTAACCTCCAAGGTAACATGATTAACTTACTTTATGTACTTTCAAATATGATCTCATTTCTTAGCTTGCATCAATTGACTTACGAATCTCATGAACGAAGATAAGGGGTGTAACTTCATTCCCCCCTTTGGAACATTCGTCCTCGAATGTTAACTGATGCGCTTATTAGTCTCATAACCTATAGCTCTTACAAATATTTTAATGTTGTCCTTGCCATCTATGCAATTTTTCTGTGAATAAATCCAAAAGTCAGGGCATTCCCCCCATTTAGGCCTCTTTCTCACACCACGACTTGTTGTCCGAATTCTTCCAATCTTGTAATTGTTGCTACCTTTTGTCACGCAGCCTGTATGACTTTGTCCTTCTATATGCGTCTATGCAACTCTTCTCTTATTTTCCCTCCTGCTTTTAGTCAATGCCTAGGCCTCACTTTGGGAACATATACACAGAACTTTGACAAGTTGTCCCTCTATGCATCTATAGATGTACTAAAGTTCTTCGCTCGGTACTTGTTGATAATTAGGACACTAGGCTAAAAATTCTACAATAGATTTATTCATGTTATCCTACCAATACTGCTCCTTAACATCATGATACATCTTTGTCTAGCTGGATGGATGGAATATCGGGATTGATGAATCTCAATCATAATATTCTCTCTCAACCCTGCCATATTAGGCATACATAATCGACCCTAGTATCTCATTGCCCTGTCTGCTCCGATCTCAAAGGCCGTAATTTTACGCTGCTGGATGCTCTCTCTCAGCCGTACTAAGGTAGGATCTTCATATTGTCGTGCTTTTACCTCGGCTACCAAAGATGATTCTGATGTATTCTGTATAGTAATACCTACGTCATCAGAGTCTAACAATATGATTCCCATATTGGCTAGCTGATGAATCTCTTTATGTGAACAACTATTTTTTGACCACACCGAAATTCTATACTATTTTGCTATAAATATTAAGG
>ML345111.1:0-25876 GCA_005239505.1 Nicotiana paniculata | reverse complement strand
AACAAAATATTTAAACGCTAAAAAGTATAATATCTCGGGGAGGGTCAAAATTACGCGTCTACATCTGTTACTCAGACATTTGCTAAATTCCATTAAGAATTAATTTAACCTCTTCAAAGTAACAGTTTGCACTTTCGAGTTTGTCATTGTACCCCTGTTATTACAGGCACTTGACAACTCTGTAGCTTCTCATATAACAGTAAGCAGTACATTAGAATTAAGGCTCTTAAGAGAAGATCAGTGCTTAAACAACACAAATAATTTGTTATTACCCTTTGAACTTATATTATTAGAGTGTATACTAACTCAAAGTTGGGTTCCCATTACTTGTATTTTAATTTAAGAGTTTCAGCTCCATTCGTTCACTAGTATGTTGTACAGCTTCTTTTGGCAATGTCTTAGTGGATCAGCCAAATTTTTATTTGATATCACGTATATTATAGTTATAGTTCCATTGATAATTAACTCCCTTATATAAGCATGTCTGAGGCTTATATGTCTTGATTTCCCATTATACATTTTATTATGAGCTACGCACATTGTAATTTCACTATCACTGAATATAGAAATGGCTGGCATAGGTTGTAGCCACAACTTAATGTCTAGTAACATGTTCTTCAGCCATTCCGCTTCTTTACCAGCAGCTGCTAATGCAATAAATTCAGATTCCATTGTAGAATGGGAAATGCAAGTTTGTTTCTTGTATGCCCAACTAATGACACCACCTCCTAAAGTGAATATCCAACCTGAAGTAGCCTTGCTATCATTAACATTCGTAATCCAACTCGCATCAGATTATCCTTCCAATATGGTTGGAAACCACTATAGCAAATATCCAAGTGCTTTGTTCTTTTCAAATACCCAAGTACTCTTATTATTGCTTTCCAATGATCATTAATTGGATTACTAGTAAACCTTGAAAGTTTACAAACTGCAAATGCTATATCAGGTCTAGTGCAATGCATTGCATATATCATACTGCCTATCGCACTTGCATACTTTATTTGAGCTATTGTTCTTCCCAAATTTTCAGTTAATTTGACACTTGAGTCATACGGAGTGTTAGACTCTTTTATGCCCAAATTATTAAACTTACAAAGTATCTTATCAATGTAATGAGCCTTTGATAAAATCACTTTATTATCTGTAGTTGTTTCAACCTTGATACCTAAGATCGTATCAACTTTATTTAAATCTTTCATCTTAAAAACAGAAATTAAATACTTCTTAGTTTCAGAAATTCCAAGCATATTCGTACCAGATACCAACATGTCATCAACATAGAGACAAATAATAACTCCACATTCTTTTACAAATTTGGAGTAAATACATTTGTCAGCATGATTATGTACAAAACCATTAGAAAATATTATACTATTAAATCTTTCAGACCACTGCTTTGGTGCTTGTTTCAATCCATATAGTGACTTTATCAACTTACAAACTTTATGTTTATTTCCAGGAAGAACAAATCCTTCAGGTTGTTTCATATAAATCTCTTCGCTCAAGTTTTTTAAGAATGCAGTTTTAACATCCATTTGATGTACATACAAACCATATATGGATGCCAAAGATAAAAGTACTCTAATAGATGTTATTCTAGCTACGGGAGCATATGTATCAAAGTAGTCAATGCCTTCCTTTTGTGTGAAGCCTTTTGCAACTAGTCTTGCTTTAAATGTTTGTACAGAACCATCAGTGTTATATTTTCTCCTAAATACCCATTTACAACCTATAGGTTTAGACCCAGGAGGCAAATCAACTAAAATCCATGCGTTATTGGACATTATTGAGTCCATTTCATCATTGATGGCCTCTTTCCAAAAGGCAGCATCCCTCGAAGTCATAACTCCTTAGAATGTTGTTGGGTCAACTTCAATATTAAACAAGATGGGAATTTATAACTTACAGATGTTCTATCTCCTTCCACAAGAAAAACTATGGAATCTGAAGAAATAAAATCAGAATCGAGGTGTTTTTCTTTTCTCATTCTTTGGCCTCTTCTAGGTTCTAATTGAGTATTGTCACTTTTCTCATTGTTAACAATTTCTGAGTTTGACCTCTTACTCATACCAACATCACTTTGATTTGGTTCGACTAAATGCTCATCTGTAGTATCATTTATAAACTTATTTTCTATAAATTCAACATGAATGGATTCAACAATAGTATTAGATTCTAAAGCTAACAGTCTATATGCTTTAGAATGTTGTGCATATCCTACAAAAATACTTTTAATTCCTCTAGGCCCTAATTTTATGCTATGATAATCAGGAACCTTATAATAAGATATACACCCCCACACTTTAAAATAATTTAAATTTGGTTTTCTACTATTCCAAATCTCATAAGGTGAAATATGCATACTTTTTGAAGGCACTCTATTTAAAATATAACATGCAGTTAATAAAGCTCCACCCCATAAATTATGTGGTAGGTGTGCATTTAAAATCATAGCATTAACCATATTCACTAAAGTTCTTTTTTTTCTTTCAGCCAATCCATTTTGTTATGGCATATACGGAGCACTTGTTTGATGTATTAATCCATGCTCTTTACAGAACTTATTAAATTCAGTAGGAAAATATTCTCCGCCCCGATCACTTCGAATTATTTTAATTTTCCTACCTTTTTGATTTTCTACAACTGACTTATATTCCTTAAACTTCTGAAAAGCCTCGTCTTTTGTTCTAAGTAAATAAACATATGTAAATCTAGAGAAGTCATATATAAAAGTAATAAAGTATCTTTTGCCTCCTCCAGTTAATTCACCATTTAATTCACATATGTCAGAATGTACTAAGTCTAATAATTCTAAAAATCTTTCAACTTTACGAAATGGTTTCTTTGTCATTTTTGCTTGTATGCAAATTTCGTCCCTACATGTTCAGTTTTACATGATATATAACCATTTCTAGACATATATTTTAAGGAACCAAAATTTAAATGTCCTAATCTAGCATGCCATAAAATGGAATCAGACTCAACAATATAAGCAGAAACATAATTTATTTCATTAATACTCAATTTAAACATGTCATTACAATTGTATCCTTTTCCAACAAATACACCATTCTTAGTTACTATTACATGATCAAATTCTATGACTATCTTGAAGCCTCTCTTAGACAACAAACCAACGGACATCAAGTTCTTCTTCATATCAGGAACATGATATAAATTCAGGAATGTTAACTTTTGTCCGGACGTAAAATTTATCTCAACACTTCCCTTTCCTGCAACATCAGTGGTCACATGGTTGCCCATCAGAACCTTGTCGGGTTCCTTTACTTCTGCATAGGTCTTAAACATGTTCTTTTCGTAACAAACATGAACTGTGGCACCAGAATCTAACCGCCTGTAACGACCCGACCGGTCATTTTGCGTATTCAAACCCCGTTCTCCTAAATAAGACTCCCCGTAGTGGCTTTCAGTGATTCATGACTTGCGAGGATGGGCGGTTCGGGATTCGGAAGGGTATAGAGTAATATAGGAACACTTGGTTCCTTAAGATTTGGCTTTTAAGGCCAAGTTTAACTTTGGTCAACATTCGGAGTAAACGACTTCAGAATCGAGTTTCGCCAATTCCAATATCTTTATATGATGATTTCGGACTTGTGCGTATGTACGGAATGGGTTTTGGATGACCCCGGGAGCGTTTCGACGCCAAATAGCGAAAACAGAGTTTCCTTAAGTTCATAATTTGGTTTGGAATGTGTTTTTGAGTTATCGAGGTCCGAATGGAATTCTGAGACCGGGAATAGTTTAGTTATGTCATTTATTACTTGCTTGCAAAATTTGGTGTCATTACGAGTAGTATAGTTCGGTTCGGTGCATTGAAACCGAATTCAAGAGCTTGAAAATTTTTAAGTTTGATTCTAGGGGGTTTTGAGGAGTGATTTCGAGTTTTAGCATTGTTTTGGGTGTTCAGAAGGCTCGAGCAAGTCCGTAATATGATTTAGGACTTGTTGGTATAATTACACGGGGGTTCGGGTGGGCTCAGGTGCCTCCCGGACACCAAATGGGGCCAAAAACCAGCAGTTTCAGCTGCTAGTGCACCAGGTCTGGTGTGACCGCAGGTGCGGTTTCCCAGATCGCAGGTGCGAGACCGCTCCTGCGGTCGAGGCCTCGCAGGTGCGACTCTTAGGAGTAAAGTCCTACCTTCGCATGTGCGAACCCTTCTCCGTAGGAGCGGGTCCGCTGGTGCGGAATTCCTACCGCAGGTGCGATCCCCAGACTCCTTGCCAAAAATCCGTAGGTGCGACCAATGGCTCGCAGGCGCGGGATTGCAAGTGCAGTCCTCGAGCCGCAGGTGTGAGGTCACTGAAGGCAGTGAGCCCATTTAATTTGGGACTTAAGCATTTTTCACCATTTTGCTTCTCCTCCATTGGCGATTTTGAGAGCTTTCAAGAGGGTATTCGGCCTAGCTACTAAAAGGTAAGTAATTTTCATTTAAATGTTAGATTATTACACTAAATATTAGGTAGATTAACACATAATTAGTGGAAATCAAAGGGGTTAGGGTGAAAACCTAGGGTTGATGAACTTTAGGGAATTTCACCATTTTTCTACCATGAAATCATGTAAAAACTATATATTAATGAGCCTTAGGCTATGGGTGAGTGTTTTCTTCAAAAATTTCCGGAATCCGAGCATGTGGGCCCGGGGGTGTATTTTGGGATTTCTTAAAGAATGATAAAATAGCTAAATTAATAAGAGAAATTCATACTTTTGAGTGTATATTAACGTATTAGTATAATATTTGACTAGTTTCGAGTCCTCGGGGGTAGAGTTTGGAGTTTCGGGCGCGTTCTTGACCCGGGAAGTAGTTTTTACGCGAGGTGAGTCTCCTTTTTAACCTTGTAAGAGGGAATTGTCCCCATAGGTAATTATAAATGATTGAATTGTCCCTAATTGTGGGGGCTACGCACGCACGGGGTGACGAGAGTCCGTGCGTAGCTACTACTATGTTATGTCGGGTAGTCTTTAGGACTCACAAGCATGCTTATATGCCTTACTTGTATCCCTGCATGTATTCCTAGTCGATTATTATCCTTGAAACTAGCATGAGAAAATGGAAGGTTACATTAAATCTTGTTGTTTCCATGATTCTTGTTTTCCAAGTGTGAACTCTATATTTCCTGAATTTCCTGATAATTCTGTGTATGTATACGAGAACCCGTGTCGCATGTATGATTCGTGAGCGGGGTAGCCTTATATTATGTCAACCGCGTCGCACGATCGATTCGCGGGCGGGGTAATAGATTCATCTATAGTTCGAGCCGTTCGACCCTTCGGCAGTGCACATTTAATTTTTGCGTCGCTTCGGCGGTACGCCTCGGCATACTATATGCTATGTATTTGACTGAGAGTCTTATTAATATTGTCAAATGAATTGTTCTATGTGGAAGGGGGACTTTGGACTTTTATTAATGTTGTTATTTGGCACTTACGGTAGGTGGTAGTTCATATACTTGATATTTCATGTCTACTTGATTTCCATAATTGCTAATCCTGATTAAACCTTTTTAATTGTACTATTGCTAATGACCCTAGTGAGTAATACGTCTACCTCTCGTCACTACTTCTTCGAGTTTAGACGGGATACACACTGGGTACATATTTGTTTATATGTACGCATGCTACGCTTCTGTACTTAATTGTACAAGTTCTGAGGCTGGTGCATCTGGTTATCATACCAGAGCGCGATTGTGAGAGTACTTTCTGGTTTAGACTACATGGTGAGCTGCTCTCTCTGGCGTTCCTCAGCAGCACTGTGGAGTTTCTACTATTTCTTTTGATATTTCTGTCTACCCCTTTCAGACGGTTGTATATTTATTTTGTCTACTTTGAATATTCCACTAGTCGCTTGTGGACTTGTGACACTAGGTCTTGGCACACGTAGTGGGTTTTCTAATATTTTTGCTATACCACATATGATGGCAACGACGTTTTGAGTTCTTTTAACCAATATTGCATTCACTTGACCGTTTTCTTTAAATGATTTCTAAATCTAAAATTTGACAAGTACTTAAATATTTAAGTAAGTAAAGAAGTCTCGCTAGTAAATTGATGTTAGCTTGCCCGACTCCGGTGTTGGGAGCCATCACGACCTGAGTTGGAGTTTGGGTCGTGACAATATGTATTAGAGCTCTAGGTTCACGTAGGTCTTACAAGTCACAGGCAAACCCAGTAGAGTATTGCGGATCGATACAGAGACGTCTGTATTTATATTCGGGAGGCTATAGGGTGTTAAGAAACCTCTCTTATCCTTATTCTATCATGCAGTTGATGGTCTTACTAAATCTCATTCTTCTATTTTCTCACAGATTCGGGCAACTGATATACCAGACCCGAGAGATGTCGCTACCCCCGCCATCCGAGGGCGTGGCAGAGGCCGGGGGAGGGCACCGACCCGAGGTAGGGGACGAGGATGTCCCAGAGTTGCTCCATTAGCACCCCCAGAGGATCCTATCATCGAGGAGCAGGACGAGGTGCCTCCAACAGATCCTGCCCCAGTAGATTTCATGACTGCACTAAGCTTTCAGGAGATCATGGGTCGTATGATGCGGTTCATGGACACTATGACCCAGGCTAGTTTATTTCCAGCGGATCCTGCCACTTCGCATGCGGGAGGGGGGGTTTAGACCCCTACCACCCAGGTCGCAAGTCATGTAGCGGCAGTATATCAGACTCCGGTTACTCTGTCTGTGGGTGGAACACAGTCAGCAGTAGTAGCACTAGAGCTTAGACCGGCTGCGGACGACGATCCGCAGAAGCTACTTGACAGATGGACTCGATTCCATCCTCCTGTCTTCGGAGGTGATAAAGGCGAGGATGCCCAGGACTTTATTGATAGGTGCTGGGACAGACTGCACAACATGAGGATTTTAGAGTCCCATGGAGTCGACTTCACTACCTTCCAGCTAGAGAGCAGGGCCCGCAGATGGTGGGAGTCATTTATCCTTGGTTGGCCAGCAGGTTCCCCTACTATCACATGGGAGCAGTTCACTCAGGTGTTCCTGGACAGGTATATTCCACCCTCCGAGAAGGAAGAACTGCAGTACCATTTTGAGCAGCTGGAGCAGGGGCAGATGTCAGTGACAGATTACGAGGCAGGGTTTTCAGAGTTATCTCACCATGCCCTGATGATTCTTCCTACAGATGCTGATACAGTGCGGAGGTTTATAGCTGGATTGCACTCAGGTATTAGGGCCAACATGGCCCGAGAGGTGGAAATAGGTACTCCTTATCAGCTTGTGGTCGAGATAGCTCACCGGATTGAGTGTTACCAATCGAGGGGCAGAGAGTAGGGTCAGCAGGACAAGAGAGCTAGATTTTCTAGAGATTTCAGAGGTGCCCCAGCCAGGGGTAGAGGTCAGTTCGGTAGAGGCCAGCCTAGCAGTCCTCCATATTCAGCTCCTCTACCACCTCCTTGTGGTGCTCCGGTGAGACCTTATTTCAGTGCCACGCCGGAGAGTTCTTATCCCCCCCCCAAGCCATTCAGGGTCCCTCCGGTGGGTATTCAGGTCATCAGGGGTCTCTTAGTCCTTACTTCAATGCCATGCCAGAGAGTTCTCATCGTCCCTCGTCTATTCAGGGCTCATCTTCAGGGCAGCAGGCCATGTCTCCAGCGAGGTGTTACGAGTGTGGGGATTCAGGCCATATGAGGAGGACTTTTCCCAGGCTTAGGGGCAAGGCTATTCAGCAGAGTTACCAGCCCGCATTCTCAGCACCGGTGCCCCGTCCACCTAGAGGTGGAGGACAGGCTGGTAGAGGTCGTCCCAGAGGTGGAGGCCGGGCAGGGGGAGCTCAGCTATCTCCTATTCAGTCCAGCAGAGGTCACTCTTTAGGTACTCCAGCCAGATTCTATGCCATTCCGTCCCGAGCAGATGTGGTGGCCTCAGATGCCATGATCACAGGTATTATTTCAGTATGTGGTAGAGAGGCATCAGTACTATTTGACCCAGGATCTACTTATTCATATGTGTCAGCCCTGTTTGCTTGTTTTCTGGATGCTCCTCGTGAGTCCTTGGGTTCTCCTATATATGTATCCACTCCTGTTGGTGATTCTGTAGTGGTAGACCGGATTTATCGGTCTTGCGTGATCACATTATGTGGGTTCGAGACTAGAGCGGACCTCCTATTGCTCGATATGGTTGATTTTGAGACTATCCTGGGCATGGATTGGCTATTTCCTCATCATTCCATCTTGGATTGCCATGCCAAGATGGTTACTTTGGCCATGTCTGAGTTGCCTAGGCTGGAGTGGAGAGGTTCCTCGGTTAGTGCAGCCAGTAGAGTTATTTCCTTCCTGAAGGCTCGACATATGGTCGAGAAGGGTTGTTTGGCGTATCTTGCTTATGTGAGGGACACCACCGTCGAGTCTCCGACGATTGATTCAGTGCACGTTGTTCAAGATTTTGCTGATGTATTCCCTTCAGACCTTCCAGGCATGCCTCCGGATCGTGATATTGATTTCTGCATTGATTTAGCTCCAGATACTCAGCCTATTTCCATTCCCCCGTACCGTATGGATCCTAAGGAGTTGAAGGAGTTGAAGGAGCAGCTAGAGGAGTTTTTGTCTAAGGGGTTTATCAGACCGAGTGTATCACCGTGGGGTGCTCCAGTTCTATTTGTGAAGAAGAAGGATGGGTCCATGCGAATGTGTATTGATTACCGCCAGCTGAACAAGGTCACCATAAAAACAAGTATCCATTGCCGCACATTGATGATTTGTTTGACCAGTTTCAGGGTGCCAGGGTGTTTTCTAAGATAGACTTGAGATCGGGCTATCATCAGTTGAAGATTCAGGCCTTCCGAAGACTGCTTTTCGTACGAGATATGGCCACTATGAGTTCCTGGTGATGTCCTTTGGCTTGACTAATGCCCCAGCAGCATTTATGGACTTGATGAATAGGGTGTTCAGGCCGTATATTGATTCTTTTATCATCGTCTTCATTGATGACATCTTGATTTACTCACGTAGCCTGGGAGAGCACGAGCAGCATTTGAGAGTTGTGCTCCAGACTTTGCGAGAACAGAAGTTATATGCTAAGTTCTCCAAGTGTGAGTTTTGGTTGGATTCCGTGGAATTCTTGGGACATGTAGTATACGAAGAGGGTATCAAGGTTGATCCTAAGAATATTGAGGCAGTTCAGGGTTGGCTACATCCTACTGCAGCTATAGAGATCAGGAGTTTCTTGGGTCTAGCAGGCTACTATCGGCGATTTGTGGAGGGCTTTTCATCCATTGCAGCCCCATTGACCAGATTGACTCAGAAGAATGCTCCACTTCGGTGGTCCGACGAGTGTGAGGCGAGCTTTCAGAAGCTCAAGACATCATTGACCTCAGCACCAATTCTGGTATTGCCTTCCGGTTCTGAAATATATATAGTGTATTGTGACGCTTCACGTGTTGGCTTGGGGTGTGTGTTGATGCGAGAAGGGAGAGTTATTGCTTATGCTTCACGCCAGCTGAACATTCATGAGAAGAATTATCCGGTGCACGATTTGGAGTTGGCAGCGATTGTCCAATCTCTTAAGATTTGGAGGCATTACTTGTATGGGGTGTCTTGTGAAGTTTATACAAACCACCGCAGCTTGCAGCACTTGTTCAAGCAGAGGGATCTTAATTTGAGGCAGCTCAGGTGGCTTGAGTTGCTGAAGGATTGTGATATCACCATCCTTTATCATCCGGGTAAGGCGAATGTAGTAGCAGATGCTTTGAGCAGGAAGGCGGAGAGTATGGGTAGTTTGCTTCATTGCAGTGGAGGGGAGATCTCTAGCCTTTGACATTCAGTCCATGGCTAATCGCTTGGTGAGATTAGATCTTTCAACGCCTCGTCGAGTTCTTGCACATGTATTTGCTCAGTCTTCGTTATTGGGGGAGATTAAGGCTCGGCAGTATGATGATCCACGCTTTCCAGAGCTACGGGAGACAGTGGTTCAGGGTGGTGCCAAGGAGGTTACTATTGGCGAGGATGGTTTTCTGAGACTTCAGGGTCGGTTGTGTGTTCCAAATGTTGATAGCTTGAGGCAGAGGATTCTAGAGGAGGCACACAGTTCACGGTATTCTGTTCATCCTGGTGCTACGAAGATGTATCATGACCTGAAGCAGCATTTCTGGTGGAGGCGAATGAAGAAAGACATTGTGGAGTATGTGGCTAGGGGTCTTAACTACCAGCAGGTTAAGTATGAGCACTAGAGGCCAGGAGGCCTACTTCAGCATATGCCCATTCCTGAGTGGAAGTGGGAGCGCATCACTATGGACCTCGTGGTTGGGTTGCCTCGGACCTTGCGGAAGGTTGACGTGGTTTGGGTCATTGTGGATAGATTGACCAAATCGGCGCATTTTATTCCGGTGAGTACTACTTTTACTTCTGAGAGGCTAGCCCAGATTTACATTCGAGAGATAGTCCGGTTACATGGTGTGCCGATATCCATTATATCAGATCGAGGTCCTCAGTTCACCTCGCACTTCTGGAGAGCATTGCACAGAGAGATGGGTACTCAGATAGATCTCAGCACAACATTTCATCCTCAGACTGATGGTAAGTCGGAGCATACGGTTCAGATATTGGAGGACATGCTCAGAGCATGTGTGATTGATTTTGGGGGTCAGCGGGACCAATTCTTGCCTTTGGCCGAGTTCTCTTACAATAATAGTTATCAGTCCAGCATTGAGATGGCTCCATTTGAGGATTTATATGGTCGGCGATGTCTTTCTCCTATCGGGTGGTTTGAGCCAGGAGAGGCTAAGTTATATGGCACGGACCTGGTGAGAGATGCCTTGGAGAAGGTGAAGTTGATTCAGGAGAGGCTCCGCACAGCACAGTCCATATAGAAGAGTTACGCGGAGCAGAGGGCACGTGATGTGTCATTTATGGAGGGAGATAAGGTTCTGCTGAAGGTTTCACCGACGAAGGGCATTATGAGATTCCGGAATAAGGGCAAGCTGAGCCCGAGGATTATAGGTCCTTTCGAGGTATTGAGGCGTGTTGGAGAGGTTGCCTATGAGCTTGCTCTACCTCCCCACTTATCGGGAGTCCATCCGGTCTTTCATGTATCCATGCTCCGAAGATATCACGCCGACTTCTCTCACTTGGTTGATTTCAGCACTATTCAGTTGGATGAGAGGTTGGGTTACGAGGAGGAGCCAGATTCCATTATTGACATACAAGACCGACAGTTGAGGTCCAAAAGATTTTCTGCGGTGAAGGTCCAGTGGAGAGGCCAACCAGTTGAGGAGGCGACTTGGGAGTCCGAGGAGGACATGCGGAGCAGATATCCACACTTATTCAGCACTTCAGGTATGATTCTAGACCCGTTCGAGGATGAACGTTTGTTTAAGAGGTGGAGAATGTAACGACCCGACCGGTTATTTTGCGTATTCGGACCCTGTTCCCCTAAATAAGACTTCCCGTAGCGGATTTTAGTGATTCATGACTTGCGGGGACGGGTGGTTCGGGATTCGGAAGGGTATAGAGTAATATAGGAACACTTGGTTCCTTAAGATTTGGCTTTTAAGGCCAAGTTTGACTTCGGCCAATATTCGGAGTAAACAATCTCAGAATGGAGTTTCGCCGATTCCATTAGTTTTGTATGATGATTTCGGACTTGTGCGTATGTCTGGAATGGGTTTTGGATGACCCGGGAGCGTTCGACGCCAAATAGAGAAAATAGATTTTCCTTAAGTTCATAATTTGGTTTGGAACGTGTTTTTGAGTTATCGAGGTCCGAACGGAATTCTGAGACCGGGAATAGTTCCGTTATGTCATTTATGACTTGCTTGAAAGATTTGGTGTCATTCCGAGTAGTATAGGTCGGTTCGGCGCATTGAAACTGAATTTAAGAACTAGAAAATTTTTAAGTTTGATTCTAGGGGGTTTTGAGGAGTGATTTCGAGTTTTAGCGTTGTTTTGGGTGTTCCGAAGGCTCGAGCAAGTCCGTAATATGATTTAGGACTTGTTGGTATAATTTCACGGGGGTTCGGGTGGGCCCAGGTGCCTCCCGGACACCAAACGGGGCCAAAAACCAGTAGTTTCAGCTGCTGGTGCACCAGGTCTGGTGTGACCGCAGGTGCGGTTGCCCAGATCGCAAGTGCGAGACCGCTCCTACGGTCGAGGCCTCGCAGGTGCGACTCCCAGGAGGAAAGTCCTACCTTCGCAGGTGCGGACCCTTCTCCGCAGGAGCGGGTCCGCTGGTGCGAAATTCCTACCGCAGGTGCGACCAATGGCTCGCAGGTGCAGGACCGCAGGTGCAGTCCTTGAGAAGAAGGTGCGAGGTCACTGAAGGCACTGAGCCCATTTAATTCGGGACTTAACCATTTTTCTTCTCCTCCATTGACGATTTTGAGAGCTTTCAAGAGGGTATTCGGCCTAGCTACTAAAAGGTAAGTAATTTCCATTTAAATGTTAGATTATTACACTAAATCTTAGGTAGATTAACACCTAATTAGTGGAAATCAAAGGGGTTAGGGTGAAAACCTAGGGTTGATGAACTTTAAGGAATTTCACCACTTTTCTACCATGAAATCATGTAAAAACTATATATTAATGACCCTTAGGCTATGAGTGAATGTTTTCTTCAAACCTTTCCGGAATCCGAGCATGTGGACCCGGGGGTGTATTTTGGGATTTCTTCAAGAATGATAAAATAGCTAAATTAATAAGAGAAATTCATACTTTTGAGTGTATATTAACGTATTTACATAATATTTGACTAGTTTCGAGTCCTCGGGGGTAGAGTTTAAAGTTTCGGGCGCGTTCTTGACCCGGGAAGTAGGTTCTACGCGAGGTGAGTCTCCTTTCTAACCTTGTAAGAGGGAATTGTCCGTATAGGTAATTATAAATGATTGAATTGTCTCTAATTGCGGGGGCTACGCATGCACGAGGTGACGAGAGTCCGTGCGCAGCTACTATATGTTATGTCGGGTAGTCTTTAGGACTCACAAGCATGCTTATATGCCTTACTTGTATCCATGCATGTATTCCTAGTCGATTATTATCCTTGAAACTAGCATGAGAAAATGGAAGGTTACATTAAATCTTGTTGTTGCCATGATTCTTGTTTTCCAAGTGTGAACTCTATATTTTTCCATAATTTTCTGATAATTCTGTGTATGTATACGAGCACCCATGTCACATGTATGATTCGTGAGCGAGGTAACCTTATATTATGTCAACCGCGTCGCACGATCGATTCGCGAGCAGGGTAATAGATGCATCTATGGTTCGAGCCGTTCGACCATTCGGCAGTGCACATTTAATTTTTGCGTCGCTTCGGCCGTACGCCTCGGCATACTATATGCTATGTATTTGACTGAGAGTATTAGTAATATTGTCAAATGAATTGTTCTATGTGGAAGGGGGACTTTGGACTTTTATTAATGTTGTTATTTGGAACTTGCGGTAGGTGGTAGTTCATATACTTGATATTTCATGTCTACTTGATTTCCATAATTGCTAATCCTGATTAAACATGTTTAATTGTATTATTGCTAATGACCCTAGTGAGTAATACGTCTACCTCTCGTCACTACTTCTTCGAGTTTAGACGGGATATTCACTGGGTACATATTTGTTTATATGTACTCATGCTACGCTTATGTACTTAATTGTACAGATTCTGAGGCTGGTGCATCTGGTTATCATATCGGAGCGCGTTACTGGTTTAGAATACACGGTGAGCTGCTCTCTCTGGCATTCCTCAGCAGCACTGTGGAGTTTCTGCTATTTCTTTTGATATTTCTGTCTACCCCTTTCAGACGGTTGTATATTTATTTTGTCTACTTTGTATATTCCACTAGTCACCTGTGGACTTGTGACACTAGGTATTGGCGCACGTAGTGGATTTTCTAATACTTCTGCTATACCACATATGATGGCAACGACATTTTGAGTTCATTTAACCAAGTTGCATTCACTTGACCGTTTTCTTTAAATGATTTCTAAATCTAAAATTTGACAAGTACTTAAATATTTAAATAAGTAAAGAAGTCTCGCTAGTAAACTGATGTTGGCTTGCCTCTCTCCGGTGTTGGGCGCCATCATGACCTGAGTTGGAATTTGGGTCGTGACACCACCAGTCTTGACTCTGACCAGCAGCAGCAGCCATGTTTAATTCTGTGACCATACTACATGGTACTACAGAAACCATTGCAACCAAGTCTTGAGAAGAACTTTCCACCATGTTTGCTTTCTCGGACTTTCTTGAATTTCCAGAGTTTCCATAATTTCCAGAATTTCCGGAATTCCCATGATTGAAGTTAATTCCTGCCTTCTTAAACCTGCAGTCACGAATCTTGTGTCCTTTCTTCCCACAATGATGACACTTTAAATCATTTCGTTTCTTAAAACGAGACTTATTGGAAACTTTCATATTCTTATTTCCAATTACTGTGTCATTTTGACTAACAAAATTAACAGTAGAACTCGAAGGTTGAACAATAACGTCACGAGCACGAGTTTCAGTTTCAATTTGAAGATGAGTTCGAAATTGCTCTACTGTTAATTTATCAGAAGAATGCAAGATTTTCTTTCTATAGTCATTCCAGGAAAAAAGCAATTTCGAGAATGTGGCACCTATATGTCAAATACTCATTCTATATAACTTAGTGGACTTAGCTTTATAAGGCCTCAAAGGTGACTTTATGTCACCGATGTGGGAAACCTCCACACATACAAACTATATGTCTAACATTAACATTGTGAATTCGCGAGTCAATAAAAACATATTGCACCAAAAAGCTATCATAGAAAGAGACCTAACTAAAGGCTAAGTATATTTTTATTTTTACCTTAAAAAGTTTTGCAATTTCTTTTAGGGATTGTTACATAAATAACAGGTCAAATTTAATGTTTATTTTTTCTAAACAATATACATAAATTATAAATTAATTATACACAATTTTATATATTATACATGACTTCTACTTATATTATATATCTACCGACTATTTTTAATTCAGGAGATTAAACGGACAACTATTTGAGTTAATTCTTCTTTATTGTAAGACCAAACTATCCACCAAATAGCTTGTGGGATCGTGTTCCATAAGTTGATATTAGAATGACAAGCAAAGCGTAATTGCAACAAATCATGTGTCTCACTCGTCACTATGCAATAGTGCCAACTAATGCCACTATAAATTTTGCAATTTTGATATGGCTTTTTTCTTATTGTAGACCTTATCTTTCCAGTTGGTGAGCACCCTACCCAGAGGAGGACGCACACTATAGGTTAAAGGGTCGTCATATCAGAAATTTCGGCAAAATTTTTATGTATATTTATAAATATTTTTAAGAAATAACCAAATATTAACATAAGCTCTCGTACCAACATTTATAAACAGTGATAAGTTTATATAAATGTCATGGTGCCCTGATATCGCCGGATCCCGGGTCCGCCTATGCCCCACCATCAACAAAAGGATAAAAAAGTATCTTATATCCTACTATTCTAGCATTACTAAAACGTTTCACCAATATTTTATTTGTTTTGTATGTTTTCTAATTGTTAATTTAATCAGTTTTTAGTCAATGGTCAAGAGTGCTATAACCACAAGCTTTGTGTGTTTATTTCTAATGGGAAGTGACCTAGAGCCCGTTTGGATTGACGTATTTTAAGTGTTTTTAAGCCATTTATAGTGTTTGGATAAAGTAAAAAAATATTTTTAAGCTAAAATGAAAAAAATAAGCCAAACATCAAAAACTAGAATTCCTAACTTATAACTTTTGGCTTAAAAGTCACTTAAAACAAGTTCATCCAAACGGGCTCTTAGTCTATAAGTATTTGTTTACATGCTTCATAAAATTAGATAATTATTATAATCGCAGTAAAGGTAGAATTTCTATCATTATTAACATTTTTTATAATTTATAATTTTATCAGTTCAATGAAATCAGTGTATAAACAGGAAAAAGAAAAAGGCTAATCTTTAACTTTGAGATGATGTAAAGGAAAGTAGTTGCTATATATACACATAACATTAAATTGTGTCAACAAATTTCTTCAAATAAACTTTTGAATGTTTGATATAACTTTTGAATGTTTGATATAACTTTTGAATGTTTGATCCTCTTAAAATATTTTCCTAACATAAAATAAAAAAATCATTTCAGCTTTTTTTTCTGTTAACTTATTTCCAACTAACACTAAAGCACCATCCATTATTTTCATACCCCACTTTTTAAATCAAATTTTATACTCAATCCTACTCCAGTAATATATATTTTAAGATATGAGGGAATCGTATGCTGATAATAATATATATAAGTTAAAAGACATAATTAACTACTTGTAATTTTAATTTTAATATAATTCAGGTACAAACAGATACAAAACATAAATTCAAAATTTTACCCCAAAAATAAAAAATCGAAAGAACCATAGTTTAATTTAATACATCACTTTTCTTACTCAGGAAGACAATTTTTATTTTTATTTTTTAAGTTTTTTGGAGATGAGAGACTGCATAAAAAAATACGTAAAACAACTTAAAAATAAACCAAGAGATAATATAAAGAAATTATTTCACTTATCAAAATGTTCTTTAATAACTCCGTGGTATCCACTTTATATTTTTCTTGCCGACACTTGTTAACTGAAAAATATATATTTAAGAAAAAGTCCTCTCTAGAGGAGGAGAATATTTTTTTCTAGACTTCTTCAATTTTAACCATTGACATTCTATCTTTTGCATATAATTAATACAAATTGAGATNGGGGGGGAGGAGAACACTTATTTTCATGTTTTCACGACAAAGTAGACCTACCAAAAAGAACTCAAATCCAAACACCATGTCCTTTTTATTTTTTTATTTTTTTATTTTTTTTCCAATAGCTGGAAATCGTGAAATTTAATGATTAAAAAGGGGTGTCATTATCATTTTAACACTGCAAAATAAGAGATAATACACCAGAAATCAATTAAGTGTGTTAGAATGTGATAGGAAGAAGCAAATCTAATTAGATTTCGATTGTTCAACACATTAAGAAAATTGACATATTGGTTCTATCATTCTCAGAGGAATAATTATGATCTATCAATTCATAAGTAATCTTTCGACGCCGAAAATTATTTATTTGTCCAGGTCGATTAAAGGTTCGACTTTTTGCTCCCTCGCATTTTTGAAAAAAAATCAAAAAAAAAAGAAGAGAAATTGAGTCATCTTTCTCAAGTCAGTTGTCGGATCCTATATGACGGGTTTTCCTCATATCTAAAAAAGAATCTTAAGTAAACTGAAGACATTATCGTGTCAATATTCTTACATGTCTTTATAAACATATATATCACATGTTTAGCAGAAATTGATAATTAAAATTGTGTGCTAATTATAAATATGATGCTTTTACTTAAAAAAGTTGTGTTTCCACCTTACCCTCACATTTTCATTCCATATAATTTCGAGTTTTTGACTTTAGCACACCATTTTTGAAGATCTAATCTAATAAATAAGTAAAACAAGAATGGGAACATGGTTTGTAGATGAAACAAGTATATTCAAACTAAGGAATATTCAACGATAATGCAGTTAACTAACCAGCCTACTTATAAATGAAAATAAAATATGAAAGAAAAACATCTTCAGGTGAAAAGATTCATGGGATAAAACCTATCATTTCCACATAAATTGACTAGCTTTTCATTTTGATGTGTGTGTATGTATAAAATAAAGTAATTCATAGTCGTTTCGTTGGAAAACAAGTTATCTCATGATTAATTATTTCGAGATTAGTTATCTCACCTTCTCATGGAAAATAAAAACATTACAATTCCGGGATAAGTAATTCCAAAATTAGTTATATCACGATTTTATCCCAACTAAATATAACATAAACTCATCTCAAATTTAATTCCGGGATTAATTATCCCTTTGTCAAATGAGCCAGAAGTATCAGAAGTACTTGTACCTAATCAGTGTGATTACCTTTACAAATTGTCTCTGTAGGAGGACTAGGAAGAGTATCCTTCCTTTTAATTAGTAGGTGTTTGGACATAAGCATTGTAAAATTCAAATTTGAAATTTAGAGTTGTGTTAGGACATAAATTACAATTTGGGTTGTTTGTAAAATTTTGTGAGTGATTTAAGTGGAAATTTTGAAAAACAATTTTTTGAAATTTTTTAAATGTTCGAAAATTTCCAAAATGCATCTTCAAGTGAAATTTGAAAAATTTAGGAACAAACGCTAATTTCGAAAAAAAGTGAAATTTTTTTGAAAAAAAAAAATTTGTGTCCAAACGGGCTCTTAGTTTAACTCCAAAGCAAATGAATGACAAGTGTAAAAAGGTTGGGGAGAGGAAAGATTCCTTTTTTTTAGAGTACTCCTGAGAACAGATTCAGTGGAGACGGGGTAAGACTTGTAGCTCAGAGGATTAGAGCACGTGGCTACGAACATCCAATAGTATTTAACATCCAAAAAACTGCCAAATAAAATGCATTCCATGCCGAAATATCACAAGTACCGCTTCGTACTGGGCCAGAGCTACGACACAATCAAATACGAACGAACAAAATGTTGGCTACGAACATCCAAGTATTTAACAGCCAAGTACTAATTATGTTTGGGTACACTAATTTTTGCTTCCATTTTCTATTCTATATAGTCTCATGGCTTCTTCACTATAGTATTTTTATATTCTAATGACAATATAAATATCTAATATATTACTATGAAAATTAAGATTAATAGTTTGAATTAATGAATTTCTTGAACAAGAATTAAATAAAACTCATAGAAGCATTAAACATTAATCGAAGTTAGTCGAATTCATTTAGAACAGATTTTAAGATTACCGTATTAATCCACTCATGTTTTTTGGACAAATCGTTGAGACAGGGAAACTAGTCCAATGAGTTGTGCTTGAACCGTAACTTTTTATATGACTTTTAAATATTTTAAATTATTATGATTTGTAGTATTTTAATAGTTTTAAATATATTCGAAAATTTTAAAATATTATATTCAAATATCTGAGCAAACTAAAAAAATTATTATTTGTTATACATAGAGAGTATTATTTTGAGCTTCCACAAATAATGGTTACAAAAGTAAACGAACACTTCTCTCTTTGTAATCAAACAGCCTACTTTTCTCTCTCTCTCTCTCACACACACACACACACGCGCGCGCGCACTCTCCTGTCTCCCTTTCTATTTCTCTCTCTTTTTTCCAATCTAATCGTACAAATTCAAGGGGTTTTTGATCCATTTTCCTTCACATTGAGAGAGGGGAAAAAAGAATTCTTGAAGCTTCACTTGTTTGACCCTTTATTTGTTCTTTAAAAAAGCTGATTTTTTTAATGCATACCCATGTGGTTTTTATGAAGATTTGAAGATCAAGAATCTACAAATTCCATGTTTTATTGTTATTTAAGAGCTGAACTTTTGTGGGTCGTGAAGATAATGCTTTAAATCTTGAAATTTTCTTGCAAAGATTTGAGCTTTGCAATGGGATTATTAGTTCTGCATTGGACTTATCTAATTTTGGGGGTTCTATAAGTAAATTTAGGGGAAAAACCCTTTCTTTTATTGTGTATTTTGGCAGATGGATACAAAAAATAAAGAATTTAAAGGGGAGAAAATTAAGTATGTAGATAGTGTGGAAGATTCTAAAGATGAGGATGATGAGTCTAAAGCATTGTTGTTGCCTTGTAAAAAAGGTGGGTTGTCAAAAAATAAAGGCAAACCAAAGAGGAAAGTGCAGTGGAGTGATACAAATGGGAATAAACTTGCTGAGGTTTTGGAATTTCAGCCAAGGTAAATTTTTTTTGGATCAAATTCTCCTCATTCAGCTATTATTTGGCTTCTAGCTGCTAGCTTATACTAGTTAATATGTAGAAGTTTTGGTCCATAAGATTTTTTTCAAAGTATAAGTTTCCCCTGATTATATGTGAATTGTATTGGTTGCTCGTCAAGGAGAAGATACTAGCTAATAAGTTCCATATTTTACACGGTCGATCAGAAGGGGAGCCTGGGCGTATCTGGTAAAGTTGTTGCCATGTGACTCAGGAGGTTACTTGAGTTCGAGCCTTGGAAACAGCCTCTTGCATAAATACAGTGTAAGACTGCGTGCAATAGACCCTTGTGGTCCGGCCCTTCCCGGACCCCACGCATAGCGGGAGTTTAGTGCATCAGGCTGCCCTTTATTTGACACAGTCGATTACTAGAATAAATGTGGCAAATGAATAATCTTCAGTAGAATTATTTATGGTATAGTACTTCAGTCTTTATAAAAAAAATAGTATAGTGGCTTAGTCTGGTAGATTTTTGATTTATCAAAAAATAAAAAGAAATTAACTTAAGTGTGGCATTTCGTTTATGTCAAATATGAAACACGGTACTAAGGATTTATATGTAGACCCTGTGTGGATATCTTTTAGATGATAAGCAGATTGATTGAGCGAATCACTCCTGTAGACTGCCTGTCCCCAGTGCTATTGCGCTTGGAATATATGAATATAAGTAGCAAAATATAGCCTGTTATTATTAGTTCCCAAGGGGATGACTGAGTAGTTGAGGCACAGTAGTAACAACCTGGAAATTCCATGTTCGAATCCCAGCTACAACACTTAACCTGAGCTCATATGCTCCAACTTTGGTGGGCATGTTTACCTATAATCTGTGATCGTGTACAGGTGGATTAATCGAGGTATGCCAAACTGGCAATGACACCACCGTCGTCCAAAAAAAGGCATGTGATCATTAGATTTCTTAAACTAATAGCTGATGAACTGTTAGGCCTTAATGGTGCATGTTTTAATCCTGGCTCCATTGTTGGCCTGATCTGATTAGTCTACAAGCATCACTGTTAGCTTTGGGCAATGTAACAATTAAATGCTCACCCTATCCAAAAAAGCAAAAACACAGTGAAAAAATGCCAAAGTATTACGCCATCTAAATGCAGCATGCTATCATTTTATATTGAAGTGTAATTTAGTGGCAACTCCCCCTACTTTGGAGCACTCGTATTTGAGCAATATAGGCATTTAATGAGCTGTCAGTACTCGTTTAGTTTTAACTTGCCCATCTATTCTATTCATTATAGGTTTCTCAAGCATCTAAAGACCCTTGCAGAAGCAAGTACTAGCGTAGACTTTAAAAATTCTTGGACTAGAAATATGTGTGCAGCTCGAGAAGAGAAGTAGGATTATTAACTTGGGAAAGGTGAAGCCTTTTCTAATGTTATGACTTATGGACAATACTATTGCATAGAGCCATCTGCTTGGAACTGTGTGTCTCTACAGTTTGCTTTAGTACGTCATCACAATAAAACTGAGCAGTAGAGTATATGTGTCTTGACAAAATTTCAGCAACTATTTTGATTGGATTTTGAAGGTTGTAAGATATATTATTAGTAAGGTGACTAGAGTTGGACTGTTTCCGGCCTTCAGTACCATGCCTCCAGATTTAATTTGACATATGAACTAGGAGGTCCAATACTTTCTCTAGGCGGATTGAGCTATGAAAAAGGAAGGGTAGAAAGATTTACAAAGTGAAAGTGGAGTCATAAGCTTATTTTCTCTTCTTTTTTTTTTTGTGTCAGAATATGGGAAGTTCCTCCATGTTAGCTTTTTCCACCCTTTTGGACAGAAGAGAAACTAAATCACTTCCATTTCTCTTCAGAAGCAAATGATAGATACTTCACTCGAGGGAACCAAACAGATTGTAAGGGTATACGCAGTGGGAGCAATGCTTCTCTCTTCTTTAACAGCATTGCTATCGCTTACTGTGGTCCTCTTATGTGAGGAAAAATAACCACAGTTTCCTTCGATCAGGAGAAATGAGATAAGAGATAACCAGAGTTCGGTTGAAGCCTGGTTTATAATTAAGGTAGCTTGTTACTTATCGAAAAAATGAATTAAGATATCTTGCTTCGTAGGTGCTAAATAACACCCTTTCACTTGTGCTTTCAATTAAAGTTGCTAGTTTTCTGAAATTTTCTTGTCTGACTTTGCACATCTATTAAGAGTAAATTTTTGTTTATTGCTACGCTTAGCTAAGGGGAACTGGGGATGGTAAAAATGGGGCTGATGATTCTTTCTTCCGCAACAGTTTTAACCCTGCTTGCGCTTTCCTGTTTACACCCTGCCCACACCCACCTCTCTTACTTAATTTTCTTTTTAAAACTTTTTTATTTCAGTTTGATTCTTCTTTTTCTTTTTCATATTTTGTCCTCTTAATTATATTAATCTTGTTTAACTCTAACAACTAAGGTGCACGTGAAGATAATGGCTTTAATCTTATGCGTACTGATATAATAAAAAATAAATATCATGACAGTGCAAACAATTTCCTACAAAACCATGATGATGATAGCTAGCAACAACAATACAGGATTAAAATATCCTTGTAAAAATTCTCCTACTATTTTCCCAGAATATTTACAATTTAAAACCATAACATTCCCAATCTGGAGGTTACCTAAAAGCCAAATCTGTTTTTCTTTCGCTCCTTTCGAAGAAAACCAATCATCTTGGAAATCACATCGTAGAGGCTTCAACATCTGGCCAAACCCCATCTAACATGTTTAATATTCTGCATCTTACCTAACTGTTCATTGATATCCACTGCTATAAGGTTGAAGGTCAAAGACCTTTCCTCTGATGAAAGCTATTCCTATACCACCAATTAAATTATTTAAGAGCATCATAAGCAGGAAACAGTAAGTTGGAAACTAACTTTTCTATTTTCTCAAAGGTCGTACCTGCAGAAAACAAGCTCACATAACAAAGATTTAGAAGTCCCAGAAGAAATCCTGCATACTCACGAACTACTATATGTTCTGACCCATAAGCATAAGTAAGATCTATTCATAGTTGGTCAGTCCCCCACGGCAGGGCTGTTTCCATCTCGGCTTTGGATCTAACACCCAAATGTGTGTCTGTACAAACGATCTAGGCATGTTTTCGGAGTTTCCTTGGGGTTGGTAAGGCGAATTGAGGCCTAACCCTGAACAAACTCTCCTTTTCCAAAGCTTCAACAAAATATCCTAAGTCCAAATTGGTTATATAGTTGAGTACCTTTCTTATAGCATAAATTGGCAATTGTCCTTGGACTTCCATGCTCTGAGTCATTACTAATTTCATAATTATTGGCAAAGGTCCTACTAAACTAGTTTCTTGGTGTCACATGATGCATCATAAAGATGTATATTTGCCAACATTCATATTAAGATGAGACAATCTATCAATTTCCTTTATCCAAAAAAAAAAAAGAAAAAAAAAATAGAAAGAATCTCAATTTCATATTAAATTTGACTTTAATGGTTTACATCCAGAACAAGTGTAGATATTGAATTCTTGTTAATGAGCCACTGTTTATGTTTTCTCATTATTGGCGATCTGGCACTTGCTGTTGCAGGACACTGCTCGATATATTTTGTTAACGTTTGTTTTTCTCTATTTAGTTCATCATAAGACAAAAATGTATTTAACTTTACCCTGCAGCTGTGTAATGGATTAGTTCTGAAGTTGTAATTTATGCTATGTTTTTAGTAGATAACTAATCTATAGTTTGTCTGGATTGATCTAACGCATATCTTTTTGTTTTATCCCGCAGTGATGCCAGTGACTCAGATGACGATGAATCAGATTCTTGCATTTGTAGAATAA
Source organism: Nicotiana paniculata (assembly GCA_005239505.1). NCBI lineage: Eukaryota > Viridiplantae > Streptophyta > Magnoliopsida > Solanales > Solanaceae > Nicotiana > Nicotiana paniculata. The sequence continues at coordinate 2,260 of ML345111.1, read as the reverse complement.
TGTAGTTCTCAGTGAATGCTATATTGTAGAATAATATAGCCTAAAATAACAGCTGTTTGTTAAAAGAGAAACTGTCTCCAATTTTGGTTCAAGTTATCTGGCACCTCGAGCCAAATGAATCGACTCTTTCCGCTGTACACAATCAGATAGAGAGAATGACTTCCTCTGTTGTATGTAGCATACAGAACCTTCGGGTTTTTCTTGTTTTCTTTTGCTCAATTATAATGTAAATGAGTACTGAAGCTTACATCTGATGATTGTATTCTAGCACAAAGCTGCAAGATTTGGTTTTGTAACAACTTTGTTCATTTGTCCATTACTTTGTTTTTTGTAAAAATAATGAATTACACAACATGGAATTTTATGTCCCAAATTTGTCCAGAAAAGAATACAACACAACTGCACTCACAAATCATGTACTGTGTCCGAAACATAAAGACAAACAATACTTTACACAAACATCAATCCAAATGTATTTAGACCATTCTCTGCACTTCTTTTGTTTATATAGTATTAACTACATCAAGCACAACTTGATGATCTTTAGCTCTGTCTTCAATATAATACACAGCCGAGCGATTTACTGATGCCGCTCCTGCTGAAACCAGCCAGTTTGAGAGACTGGTATCAACTGGAATTTCATGCCCCTTAGCCTTAGGCTTAGAGTTATCTTTGAGATTTGGATCTACACAGTTGATTACTGGCTTTTTAAGCAACGGTATTTCTTGTTTTCCATCCACTTTGGTAATGTTTTCCTTCTGATGTTTCACTTGCTGTGCTCCTTTAGCTTTAACTGCTTTCCATTGAGTGAGATTTTCAACTGGAAGTAGCACAGAATTCCCATACAAATTCCTATGATCTTGACCTACTTCATTTGTCTCATCTTTGTTCAGCCTTCTATCATTTTCAAACTTGTTTTCTGTCTCGTCGTCACCATCATCATTGTCATCATCGTCATCATCGCTAGTGCCATAGTCTTCTTCATCAAGATCATCGATATCACTTTCCTCAAGTGTTATCTCGTCTTCCTCATCGTTGCAGTTATAGTATCGATAACTTGAAGGGTACATAGACATACTTGATTTTGCAGTATTTTGTTCATTGTATTCACATTGTGTCTTCTCCTCTTCATCTGAGAAATATGTTGTGTTGTTGTCATCATCTCGGATTCGCTCGTAGGCCTTAACATTCAAATTGAAGCTCACTTTCTTTTTTACCTTAGGTTTTGATGATTCTTTAGGCTTATCCCTGGAAATTATGGGAGATCAAAGAAAACCAAGTAAAATTCACAAACTACCTAACTGGCGTTAATGAAGTCGGTGAAAATTATGGAATATGAAGAAAAATCAAGTAAAATTCACGAACTACATAACATGAAATGGCCTAGAAGTCGTAGAAATGAGTGAAAATTATGAGACATCATTGTTCAAATTCCAAACGAGACAAATCTCATTTGTCTAAGTCTTAGTGGGTAGAATTATCCAGTATTTGGTGAAATAGTCGAGCTGCATAAACTGATCCGGACACCACTACAACGACAATAACAATAACAACAATAACAAACTCAGTGTGATCCCACAAGTGGACTCCGGAGAAGATAATGTGTATGCAGACCTTACCCTACCAGGTTGTTTCCGATAGACGCTCGACTCAAGGTGATCCGGACACCGACATCATCAAATATTGTTCGAAAAAAATGAAAATTCATGAGTTACTGACTGACCTGGGTTCAGAATTTACAGAATCTGCAGCATTTGCCTTATCAGAGTCTAGTTGTACATACTTTTGATGCACCTAAAAACAAGATTCAAAAAAAAGCAAACAAGTTGGAATTCAAATAACACAAGGGAACCACTTCATATGAAAGGATCATATAGTATATCAAAGAAAATCAAAATTTTGCATACAACTAAAATCAACACTAGTATAAACTTTCATTTCTAACTAATTCGACACAACACCTATAACCATTTAACTTAAACTTGAAAAACGTGTCATATGAAACAAACAGAAGTTAAAAATTGACACAAAGTAATTTAACAAAATAACCTACTTGGAACTTGTTACAAGGTTTTATGCGCTTTTGTTTCTTGGTCGTGAAACCAAAACATCCAAGAAAACATCCCATCTTTTTTTTAGATCTCTGCTTTCTTGATTTTCCCGAAAAACCCCTGCAGTGAAAATGGAGGAAGATTTTGTCTTGTATATTTGCAGTGTGTTTATATGAAAGTTTGTTGGTTGGTGGGGTTGGGGTTAGGGG
>MDKI01063059.1:0-24635 GCA_005239505.1 Nicotiana paniculata | reverse complement strand
GGAAGGTTTTTGCTCTTTTCTCGAAAATATTCAAAGGTGAGAGGCTGCTGAAATTTTTATCTTGAGCTCTTTTTTTTTCTTTATCTGATGTTCCCCCTAGAGTGTGTAGATCTTTAAGTGAGGAAAGACCTCTTCCTTTATAGGAAAGGAAAGGGATTGAATTATTTGATTGGATCTGTCCAAAGGACGGATTTTCCACCTAAAATATGTTCCAACTATTCAAAAGACAGATTTTTGGTCAAAAAGCTGCCCAAAAGACAATTTTTTCACAAACTATGAACAGTGCTAGGAGCAGTGTACTCTAAACAGTCTTTAAACAGTAAAAAGCATCCAAACAAGTACCCTACACTTAATATTCAGCTTTTATCATGACTGAAATTCAAGCTAACACACTCATACTCAAACCAACTATGAATAGGCAAAACTAGGGCATGGCTTCAATTGCAATTGAACTAAGTATTCAAACGAATTAAACTAAAACTAACCTATTAATGAGAACTAACAGTGGGCGATTGAAATCGTGAAACATTGCCCAAAATGGAACTTAAATGACCATTGGTAAACTATTGAACAACAATTAAAAGCAACTAAATAAATGGCTAACTAAATAAACCATTAAACTAATCTTATTGGGTTTTCATGAAACTAGCATAAAACACGTATTAACTAATCAAAAATAGAGAAAATTAAACTAAATCAAAACCAAACGGGAAAACCGAAAATGAGGGAAGATTGAAGTATACCGAACAAAATGAGGCATCGGAGGCAACGAGCTAATGGTGAGGCGGTGATACGACTCGAGCAAGTGTCTATTGTTGATTTTCATCGAAACCATGACTCGGGAGAATTGGAGGCTAGTTTCGATGAAAATCAACAACAAAACCTTGCTTGAGGCGAGTGTGAAGAGAGAGACGGGAGGCAGTGGTCGTGATAGTGAGGCGGCGAGTTGGCAGTGAGGGTGGAGGTGCGGTAGTGGTTGTGGCCGAAAAATTTATCGCCAGAGTTTCGGGATGAAATTGACATCAATAGGTAGGTCTTGAAGAGCTCTATCCGTTGATGTAGGTATTGTAGGGTGGAGTGTTGTTGTTTGCGGCGAATTTCAAAAAGAAAGGCGGGCTAGGGTCGGATTTTCTTAGATTTATGGAGATTGGTGGAGTTTTGGAGGATATGAGGCTTGGATTCATGGAGAGGAGGTTGAGAGGAAGAGATGGTAAACCTTTGCGGTGGTTTGGACGGCGGTCGGCGTCGGTGGGCGATTTTTGGCGGCGACAGTGGAGGAGCGGTCAGAGAGGAGAAAAGAGAAGAGAGGAGAAGAAGAAAGGGGGAGAGTAATAAGAAAAATGGGGTAAATTTTGGGGATTTTAGGCTTTATATACCTGGGTGGGAGATAGATAAGGACCGTTGGATCATAAGGGAATGGATGGGTAAGATTGAGTCTTGGTTTCACTTAAGTGAAGCGACGTAGTTTCAAGGCAAAACTACGTCGTTTTGAGCTCTTTCTTGGCCCGCCACCTAACTGGCATTAAAATTGTACTCTTAGCCACCTAACCATTTCAATTTTAGCCATTTCCTTTAATCCTATCTTATTAAACTATAATCTAAGTAACCTAAATACCAACTAATAAAATTAAACCTAATAAAACTCATTAACTAACAATTGAATTATTCATATGAAAAAATTAATTTGATTAACTTATCAAATAATTAGTCAATTAAAAGAAAACACACACAAAAAGACAATATTTTTTTTGGTACTTTTGTGATAAGAAATATTGCAATAATAAAGAAAATAAGTAAAAAAATAGAGAAAGAAAAAGAAATCAACAAAACACTTATAAATCTAGGAGATGTTAAAATAGTGTAAAAATTAGGTATTCACATCACTTTCAGCATATTAAGAGAGACAATGTTTGTTTCCTGTTATACCTTCAATATTAATTACTTATTTCAAATCATTTTCTCAAATCATTAAAAATATACATCAAGTAATATGGATATCATGATAAATTATATATTTTATTTATTATTTCTTAAAGGATATATAAAATTTACAGTGAACAAGTAAAAGTGAACGGAGAGAGTAATAGTTTCTATCAAATCTTGCTAATGATGGTAGGTCAACATTTATTGAACAGCTTCGTTAGCTAAGTTGAAAAGTAAGAGCAAATGTGTGCCGACAAGAGCATGATTGACCCCAACTTTAAACGGAGAGTACCGTTTCGCAATCAGAAGGACAATTTTGGATATTTCCCCGTTAGGATAAGTATAATATTTGAATGTGGCCCATTATTCATTCTAGTCATTACGCCAGTGGACAACTTTCATTCCTCCAAAAAGAAAAGTCAAATATGCACAAATTTTACAACGAACAACTTTACTTCAATATCGGACTAGTCTGTTGGTTTGCTAATTAATTGGTTATACCATATATCTCTATCCTAGTCTCATTCACAATAATGATACAATAAGTTTCACAGAGGAAGTACTATAAGTAGTAGCTCCAAATTAAACTGAAAAATATATCAACTTCACTTTTCAAGTGAATTATAAAAAGTTAGCATCCCATTTGCAGCCATGGGATTCTTGAAAATCCTTCTATTTTGCATTTTTTGCTCTTTCCCATTGCCTAGTTTCCAGAGTAATTTAGAGACTTATATAGTCCAAGTTGAACCACCAGAAACCCAAATTTCTACTCAATCATCATCAACGGATTTAGAGAGCTATTACCAGTCTTTTTTCCCTAAAGCTACATCAATTAGCTCAAGTGAAAATGAAGAGCCAAGAATGATCTATACCTATCACAATGTGATGAAAGGCTTTGCAGCTAGATTAACTGCTGCACAAGTGAAGGAAATGGAGAAGAAACAAGGCTTTCTTTCTGCGCGGCCACAGAGGATATTGTCCTTGCAAACTACTCATACTCCAAGCTTTCTTGGTTTGCAACAGAACATGGGTTTGTGGAAGGATTCCAACTATGGTAAAGGCGTGATCATCGGAGTTTTGGACACTGGAATTTTCCCTGATCATCCTTCATTTAGCGACGTTGGAATGCCTCCCCCGCCTGCTAAGTGGAGAGGATTTTGCGAGTCTAATTTCACGACAAAGTGTAATAACAAGATCATAGGACTCAGGTCTTTTCGATTATCTGAAGGTTCCCCCATAGATGATGATGGACATGGTACACACACAGCTAGCACAGCTGCAGGAGCTTTTGTGAAAGGTGCCAATTTCTTTGGGAATGCAAATGGCACAGCAGTTGGTGTTGCCCCTCTTGCCCACATAGCCATATATAAAGTATGCAGTTTTGCTACTTGTAGTGAAACTGATTTTTTAGCTTCCATGGATGCAGCTATAGATGATGGTGTAGATATCATTTCCGCATCTCTTAGTCCATTTTCTAATGCTCCATTTCATGACGACCCTATTGCTCTTGGGGCATACAGTGCAACAGAAAGAGGTATTCTTGTTAGTTGCTCTGCAGGCAATCGCCAATTTGATAGCTCTGTAGCAAATAGTGCCCCCTGGATTCTCACAGTTGGCGCTAGCACTCATGATAGAAAACTAAAGGCCACTGTTAAGCTTGGAAATAAAGAGAAATTTGAAGGAGAAACTGCTGATCAGCAAAAGACCTCCAACTCAACATTCATCGCTCTATATGATGCTGGAAAGAATGCAAGTGATCAAGATGCCCCTTTCTGTAGATCGTGGGCGTTGACTGATCCTGCTATCAAAGATAAGATAGTCTTGTGTCGAAAAGATGCAAGTAGTCTCACCAGTAGTCAAGGAGAACATGTAAAGAACGCTGGAGGCGTTGGCATGATTCTCATCAATAATCCGGAAGATGGTGTCACTAAATCAGCTACTGCTCATGTCCTTCCAGCATTGGATGTTTCATATGAAGAAGGAGAGAAAATTATAGCCTATGTAAATTCAACTTCAAACCCTATTGCTGCAATTACATTCCAAGGAACAATATTTGGAGATAAAAATGCTCCTATTGTTGCTTCATTTTCTACTCGAGGACCAAGCAGAGCAAATCCTGGCATCTTAAAACCTGATATTATTGGTCCTGGTGTTAATATCCTTGCTGCTTGGCCTACCACCGTGAATATCCCCAACAAAAACACAAATTCTGCATTCAATATTCTATCTGGTACCTCAATGTCTTGCGCTCACCTTACTGGCATAGCAGCTCTGCTGAAGAGTGCGCATCCTAATTGGTCTTCTTCTGCTATTAAGTCCGCAATCATGACAACTGCTGACACATTAAACCTTGCCAAGAATCCAATATTAGATGAAACGCTCAATCCTGCTAATATCTTTGCAACTGGTGCAGGACATGTTAATCCGTCCAGAGCAACTGACCCCGGACTAGTTTATGATACATCATTTGAAGACTATTTACCTTATTTATGTGGTTTGAACTACACAAATCGAGAGGTAGGTTTCCTATTACAACGCAAGGTAAATTGCTCGGAGGTGAAAAGTATCCCTGAAGCGCAATTAAATTATCCTTCATTTTCCATCAGACTTAGATCAACTCCTCAGATATATACCAGAACCGTGACCAATGTTGGTGACGCCACATCAACTTACAAGGTGGAGATAGTTTCACCAAAAGGAGTTGCTGTTAAAGTTAATCCCTCCCAGCTAAACTTCTCTATGTTGAACCAGAGATTAACATACCAAGTGACTTTTTCCAAGACAACCAATAACTCAAACACTGAAGATGTTGTTCAGGGATTCTTGAAATGGACTTCTAATAGGCACTCTGTAAGAAGTCCAATTGCAGTTGTATTCGTCTAGTGAAACGTACAAGACTGCCATGAAAAATGGACTAGTATTAATGCTTTCAATCTCAAATGCAGAATAAGTACTCATTTTGATTTTAGTCAAATGCTGTTAATATATTTTCTGTATATGTTATTATGTTACTTTTTGTTCTTTCACCTTTCTTGATTTAAAGTCGGTTTGGTCAAGTTTCTTGGAGGCCAAAATTTAAGATGTTTGGCCAAAATAAAAAAGTACTTCTGAGCAGCAGCAGAAGCAGTCTGGTTCTAAGGAGAAGCTACAAATTCTAGCTTCTTTCAAAAAGTAGAAGCAAAAACTTAGTTTCTTCAAGACAAAAATAACCTTATAATAAATTTATATTTTCCAAATTATCCTTCATTAATTTAATGTTTTTTCCTTTTCCTTTTCCTTTTCCCTTTTCTTTTTATTTCTACCATACATTTTTTTTTTATTCTAATCATATTTTTATTCTTTTTCTCCTATTAAAAGTAAATTTTAAATTTATATTGAATGATATATTTTGACATATATTATCATGTAAATAATAAGTAATACGACAATAGCGGGTTGCTCTAGTGGTGAGCACCCTCCATTTCTAATCAAATGTTGTGAGTTCGAGTCACCCCAAGAGCAAGGTGGGGAGTTCTTGGAGGGAGGGATGTCGAAGGTCTATCGGAAACAGCTTCTATCCCAGGGTAGAGGTAAGGTCTGCGTACACACTACCCTCCCCAGACCCTACTAGTGGGTTTATACTGGGTTGTTGTTGTTGTGTTATTGTTGTGTTATTGTAAATAATAAGTAATACCAAACACTCAATATTATTGCTTTAGAATAACTATATTTTATATTAATTAGAATTTTTAATTTATATTTTTACTTTACATTTTATATTTTAATTAAATTCTTTTCCAAATAATATTAATTGCAAATTGAACATTTACTATCTTTTTCGTAATTTGATACTTAAAAGTGTTTTTAAAAAAAGGTTAGCCAAACACAATGAGCTTTGCAAAAAGCACTACTCAAACGAATTGGTCAAATACAAATTGCTATTTTGCAAAAGTACTTTTTCAAAAAGCACTTTTGAATAAAAGTATTTTTCAAATTAAGCAGTTTTTGGCAGCTTGGGTTAATGTGTATCTTTAATGAGAAATTACCAGCTATGTCCATTTATAAACAGCTCATTACAAAAATTGGCCAATTTATAAAACATTATTAATATTAGCCAAATATTACTAATATTACCCAATTAGCTATTTGTAACAAGAAAAGGCCCAAATTTTTGCTTTCTTTTGAGTGAGTCTTATTAAAATAGACTGGGTACATCTTAAGGAGCTCGAATCTCAGTTTTGGGATGATTTGGTGAAGTTTTGAGGTGATTTGAATTGAAAATTCGAATTAAAAATTGAACATGAAAAAAATGATATGTGTATCGCATGTTTATCATTTGTGTATCACATATGTATCATATTTGTATCGATTGTGTATCACATGTTTATCCATGTATACATGTGTAGCAGAAATTTTTTTTGAACTCGATTTAATTACGAATTTTGATATAAAACAAGTCAAAGTCACCTCCATTCTTCCTCAAATTTTTTATATTGACTTATCTATATGCTTTCAATGAATTTCAACTATACCCACTGAAAAAGTTTCTTTTTTGCTTAGATTTTTGGAATATTGTATTTTTTTAATTATATTTCATCACCTTATTTACTATCTCATCCATGAAATTTCCTTTCCATCTTGCATCTAATATTTCTAATCACGCTTAAAATATGGAAGGAAATATTTGTATGTGATTCTTTGAGAGAAAGAACCTTATTTATTTGATTTTTTAATTTTTATATGTGTTTGGCTAGTTTTCGTAAATCTATAACTAATGGCTAGAGGTTGGTAAGTTGAGACTTAATTGTGACATTTTGTGTAAGTTTCCCATCTTTAATTAGTAGTTCACTTTGTTCAAATGACCTTTTGATTGAAATATTGTTCCATTTTCTGAAAAGTGGACTTCAGTATTGTCAGCATTACCTACTTACCATAAATACTTCTATTCTTAGGGGCAAAATTAGAGCCGCCAATATGGTCTTGACCTATTGGGCCAGCCCAGCCCGTGATTTAGCATGGTTGGCTAGAATTTTTGGAGCCCATTTAAAAATAAGGTTTTTAACCCGGCCCGAGTAAGCCCGTGAGGCTTGACTGAGGGTGGACTGGGGCGGCCCGTGTATCTAATAAAAATATGTATTTACAATATATAAAATATAGAGTATACGACACTAAAAATAACAAGAAGAGTATCCCAAGCTCAAAGTTTATTAAGTTCATCACATTAAAATATCGAAGTCTTAAAACGTTAATTAGTTTTTAAGATTTAATTACTCCTAATATTTAACTAATTAATATTGCATATGAATTGTAAATGTAGATGAAAGGGAAGATGTTAAAACAACCTTCTCACAAGCGGATTCAAATATATTTGATGAAGATGATATGTTGGATATCCCATAAGAATCATGGACATTCTCTTGAATAGTTTGTTTTGAGTTTTGAGTTTTAGTAAATGAAATATAGTCTTGTCTTTTACTTTTTTTAGTGTTTATTGTGATATATTAATACAGTATAAAAAGTTATTAAGTTTTGAGAAATTTTTCCAATAAGATTTTTTTAACTTTTAAACATTTATCTGTTTTTAGGTTAGAACTTAAAGAAAAAATATAAAATTATATTTTAGAAAATGATGGGTCGGTCTGTGGGGGGCCACAACCCACATAGGACTGGGATAGGCTGACTATTATAAGGCCCATCAAAATGGTGGGCTAGCCTTACCCAGCCCGTCAATTGTTAAAGCCAACGTGGGCTGGGATAGCCCGGTCCTGCCCATATTGACAACTCTACACAAAATGTTAGAGATCATATATATCCATCTAAATTTAATGCAAACATCTTCCAGTAAGAGTTCATATTAGAGTACCGAATTTTTTTCTTTGAGGTAAGTATCTTGCCTAACCTTGTGTGGGGGAACTACTCTGTAGGATTTGAGTTTTCTATGTTGATTGTAGTCCGTGTACGTGAGGTGACGAGTATATGCTCGGACTTATGTTGTGAAAATTGGTCTTTTAGGGTTCCTAGGTTCTTGTATTCATTGAATATGTAGTTGTTCTTGTATAATTACGTCTCTTAATTACTCGTTTCACCTTTACCTGGTTAATTAGAATTAATTGCTTCATGATTCACTCTTATTGATATTTGATTCATATGTGCCTTAATTGAGACTGTTATCTCTTCCATTGCCATGTTTCCTTCTCCCTAACTGCTTATCCCTATTTGAAGTTGTAGTTATTCCTGTTTTGTATATGTTTTCCCTTATTTGAAGTTATAGTGATCTTCTTGATGCCTACCTTTAGTTGAATTTTCTGTACCTCCCCCGTAATTGTCCAACCTTAGAATAAGCTTAGAGGTTCTATGACTTAGTGGACTTACCCTTATTTGAAATTATTGTACTCGTGTTAGTTTCTTATTGTTGAACCGTACAGTGTGGGACTATTGTTACATGTTACTTTCTTCCTTGTTGAGTTGTTTTATCATGCCTAGTTTTCTTTACTGTGGTTTTTCCTTATTAACTAGTTTTACCTTTTTTCTTGTGATCGAAGGTTCTTGAGTTCATTTATTTACCGTATCTTGTATTATTATCATTGTTGTTGTTGTACTTGTTATTGTGATACTCGAGGTTTCTGTCGTGCGGATGTGGTTATTGTGATGCACGAAGTTTCCGCCGTGCTGTTGATACCCAATTTTTTCTAAAAATATTTCAAAATGCATATATGTCTTCAAAATCATGCATTAGCATCAATTGGTATTTTCCCACAATTTTCTACATATTTTATTAATTTGCCCAGTATTTTATTCCAATAAAGAATTACAAAATTACATCACAAATGATTTCAAAATATTTTTCTTGATTTAATTTTACTATTATGGTCCTATTAAGTCCAAATTATTCTATAAATAGTCAATTTGGCACCTTTTGGCTACAATTGCAATAACTTTACAATTATAGCCCATGCATACAATTTTGTATTATTTTTTACCAGAAATTAGTCTTTTGTATTTCAAATGCTAAATAACCTTCTTTAAAACAATTCTATACATGAAATTCATTTTTTATAAATTAGTAATTATTTTACAAATTATTTTAATTAATTTATTTTGGGTATTTAACAAATAGCCTATTATTATTTCAATTGCAGCCTATATAACCAGCCCAAAATACCTTATTAGCTAGCCCGATACAACCAGGCCCAAACCCCTACCTAACCCGACCCAATTCCACTTGAATCTTGGTCGTTGATCATTTTTTATCAACGACCCAGATTGAACCTTTCCTTAATTATCCTAAACGAACCCCTGCCCCCAAACCCTCTCATTTCACTCACCCTATCCTCCGTCACACTTCACTCTCCCCTCCAAATCCTCTCTGCCCTAACCCTAATCTCACCTCGCAGTCACTCTCCATCATCAACCATGGTGGTTCCTCACCACCTTCAGGCCTCTCATGGCTCTCTTATGCTGGTAGTACTTGTCTCTAAAGTCCTCAAGGGACCAGGGTCAGTCCCCCTTACGACTTTGTCTTTCGCTTTCCTGTTTCAGGTCGTTCTGGTTCGATCTCTAGTAAGATCTTCTTGCTTTTACCTAAACCTATGAATTTCTAAGCTTCGTCTTCGTCTCTATGCTATTTTCTCAAAACCCTAATTTCTATCTTCGATCTGTACAAATCTTAGATGAATCGAACCTATCTCACATGTTTCCTTGAAAGTTTTCTGGTTTTTCAAGTGATTTTCCGTTTTCCTAAAACTAGGGTTTACTGAAAATCATCTTCTCCAAAAAGTTTTCTGATTTTGAATGTTTAATCTTCTGTTCTTATGTGCTTTTGACAGATCTATGTTGAGTTTGCCTAGACCCTAGTCGATTTATGCTAAAACTCCATTTTTTTTATATTTCTGCTTCGATTCTGGGTTTTTCGTGTTACTTGTGGCATTGTTTCGTTTTTTTGCTTCGATTATGAGTTTTTCAATGTTAATAGTTGTATTGATTCACTCTGTATCTTTGACCTACACGATTTTACTTAGTCAAATTCAGTGTCTTATGATTTTTACCCTAGTTCATCTCTATTAGGGGTTCTGAGTCAATTTTCCGGACTAATTTCTATGTGTTTCTGAAGTTGTACTTAACTCATTCTCTATTTATAGAAGTTGATATCTTTCTCCCCATAAATCAATATTACTTTGCAATTCTAACTAATTGATTGGCTCTGTTAGAGATTTTGTATGCCCAAGTCTTGTCTGTTTCCTTGTTTACGACCTTACTTACTCATCCCTGCCTTATTTAATTGCTTGTATAACTGTGGATTCTTACTGATTCCTTTACATGGTATGATTGTGATTCTTTCCTTAATTAGACCCCTGTTATTACCATTTGATCAATTGCCCTTAATTAAAGGAGCTTATTATGGCTCCTTCATTTGATTTGATTTGAATTTATTGCCTTAATTGAATCCCTGTTATTACCGTTTGAATCAATTGCCCTTAATTAAAGGGGTCTATTCTAAACTCCTTATGTGATTGGACTCTGTGATTTCCTTAATAGTTGGCTTCTGATTTCTTTTACCCTGTTTGTCCTACTCTTAAACTACTATACAAACTCTTTTGTTTTACCTCTCCAGACACGAACATTAGTTCACACACATACTCACACTCAAACTCTCTTTTCTTTCTCTGCTACCTGTGTTAACTCTTGGTCTAGCCGGCTGAAAGCCAAGGCTAGACATTGGAACTATACCTGCTTTATATTCTGCACTCTTTTCTTCAACTAGCATGTCTCTTGTTAAATTTTGAAAACCAAACTCTATGTGTTTCATTCTTGCACTATTCCATTGACCATGAATCTAATATGTTTTCCTGTTTACTTCCTTGCTTAGCATGTTTAAAGCCATGTCCTGTTCGATGTTAACTAGCATGTCCAAACCATGTTTGTTCAATCTGTAATTAGCATGTATAAACATAGTTGTCTACTTGATTGTTTGTCCAGCATGTATACTTATCCCTGCCTATTCTTCTTCAGTCTCCTAGTCTCTTAGGACATTCGATTGACCTTAATTGTGTGTCTAATCCTGTCCAGTACCCCCATTGCTTGCAACATGGCTTTACTGCATCCTTGTTCTATGTCACCATTTACTTATTATCATGTCTAACCTGTTAATGCTACAAAAACCCCCTAAGTTTTCTATGCAATATGTTGTCAGTATGCCTCCCTGTACCATGTTCATGTGTTCCTTAATGTGTATTCTATGTGTCCCGAACCAATTTATCCCTGTGTGGAATCTGTTTACCAAGTGTTTTCTGAATCTGGTAGTTCTATGACCAATTGGTTTGTGTTCTGATTTCAAAAGTGTTTTAGTATTTTTCTCAAACAGTTTTACTACTAAACTGGTTTCTACTTTAGAAAATCTTTTTCACTCCTAGAGTTATCTTTTTCAAACTATGTCAAGCACTCTCACTTCAATCTTAGGTCAATAGGTTCTGCCCCTCCAGTGTGTGTACTGTCTTGGGATCCTTGAGATTCCTCCGAACTCTGGCACACTGGGGCTGGCTATTCTACACTGCACTTACTCAATCCCTGTTATGAAAGTCTAGGTGTGAGCACTACCCGAGATCCTTGAGGTCCTTAGGGAACTCTGACACACCTGGACATGGAATTGGTTCTGAAACCCTTGGCATTTGAGATTGTTGAAGGCCTGGTATCTTCAGGTGGTATTTGGCATGCTTCAAGCTCCCTATAGTTTAATTTCTTCTCTTTTTATTTATTTATGTAATTCGTTCAGCTATTGGTTTGTAAGAATTAATTTGTAAACAGATATTGGGGTGACTAGTGAAAAATGAGGGTAGTGTATGGTACTGTGGGTAGAAAACTGGGTAGAAACCACGTTCCTAGGCTTTATACTCTGCGAATCTGCATTAGAAGCCATGTCTTAGGATAATGTGTTCATTTGCATCCAAATCATGTTAAACGTGCATTAGATATCATGTTCTTAGGGCTTCACGTTTATTGCTTCAGCATATTACTAATCCATGCTCCAAGTTTGCATAAGTGATTTCACTTAGAAATCCTGCTGTTAGGCTACTGAAACTGTTTAAATGAAGCTATCATTCCTATATGCATTTAGATATCATGTTCTAGGAATTCTTCTTGCATCTGTTTGATTATGCCTAGTTCCATTAAAATAACTAACTGATCCATGAAACGGTATAGAAAAATCGTCTCTCATATAATTGTCATACTTCTGAATAAAAACTGGTACAAATTCCCTTTTTTAAGTCTTCATCACCTAGAGTAGCATGTTGTAGGTTAAACAACTTATAAACTGTTTAAACAACTCATGTAATTGTGATTGCACCAGTCCACACTTTGAACAAACATATCTAATGATATATAAGGTATTATGTGATGAATAACCTATCATTTCTAGTTTCCAACTCTTCAAACCGTTTGTCATTTGGACATTCTTACACAAAGTTATAATCAAATTACCAAAGGATGGATTTGCGACCATTTTTGCGATCGCGAAACGACTATGCGGACCGCATTTGTGTCGCATAATGGAGCAGAATCGGGCAAAACCATTATGTTGTCGCATATTGATTATGCCATAGCATAGATGATTATGCTGTCGATTATGCTATAGAATAATGATTATGATGCCCCCATTTTGATTATGCTATAGCATAGTTGATTATGCTGTCGATTATGCTATAGCATAATTCACTTCGGGGGTCATTTTTGGAACTTTTCATATCCGAACCCACTTTGATAAATAAGCTTTGGGATTCATTTGGGACTATTTGTACACTAAATCTAGAGAAAGGTGAGAGAATTTTAGAGAGATAAAGAGGGAACCTAGTCTCCTAATCATCAATCTTGCACAAATCCTCCAGAATCAAGCTTGCTAATCTCAAGCTCACTATATTCCGGGTAAGTCCTACTTCTAATATTTTATATGTGAAATTATGAGATAAAAAATGTAATGTGGGGTTAGAAATAGGCCATGCATGTGGGACTAAGTTGTAGTATGAAATGTTAAAGAACTAATTTGGGCAGTTCATGTTAAAATTTGGTTTGGGGAAGAAGGAATTGCCATTTTTAAACCTTGTAGTCTACTTCACATGTTAGGTGTTTGATGAAATTCCTAAGAGAGTTACACCATGGGTAATCCTCCTAATTATTAATCGATTTCTGTTATCTCCTTATAGATTGTTATTGCTAGAGGCGTTGGTGTATTGTATAAACTTAAGGAAAAGCTCTTTGAGGTATGTATGACTAACTTTAATCTTTGTAGAGTCACCTTGTTGGTGTCCGAGCATTTGGTATGAGTTTATTGCTTGAGAATATGTGAATTGATTGCTCTAATGTGTTGAGACGTAAGATTCTATTCTCTTATTGTCCTGGTTGAGTGTCATGCCACCATGCTATATGAGATTGTGAAAAGGGTGATTCCTTGTGCTTACTCTATCATGTGCAAAGCTCGTTAACTGTTGAATACATCGGTATGCAAGGATTTACTACCAAACGAAAGAAATGATAACAAATCCAATTGTTGAATGTATCTAAGTGCTAAATGATGTGTAGTAAATAAGGGAAAGGAAACGTGGATAAACTAATTGAGCTATATGTTGATGGAATACCGTATATGACTCACTGTTTGATAAAGATTTCTGTGGCCTTGATTTCATATGGTTACTTGGTTGTTACGAATGAATATCTTTGATGATGAGAATCTTTGTGATTGAATCGTTGGTTGATGTTGCTATTAATTATTGTTGAACGTATCAAAGTGCTAAAGGCTGTGTAGCAAATGATGAAAGTAAATATGGACTAATTTTATTGAGTTAAATGATTGTGGCAACACCATATATGAATTATTGATTGGTAAGGATCATTGTGCCTTGATTTCACATAGTTATTGGTTGATATGAACTTATGTTCTTCATTATGAAGATACTTGTGATTTAATTATTGGTGATTGTTGCTGTGAAATGTGATTGTATGGTGGAATCGGGTTGTGCTCCGCAACACGAAGTAATAAGGGTGGAGAGGCAATAAGGGTGAGATATGATTGTACGGTGGGATCGGGTTGCACGCCGCAATAGATGAAAAATTGAAATGAGTAACTGTGAAACCTTCATTTGTGATTTTCTGTATTTCTATGTGGTATTTGTTTGGTTTCCTTGACTGTCCTCTATTTGTGTACTGTTTGATTCTACTTAGAATGAAGCTTGTTCATATACATACAAGTACTATTCAATTGTAGTAACGTCCCTTCTGCCGGGGGCGCTACATATTTTACATGGATGTAGGTGGTTCTATAGCAGGCAGTTCCGACCGCCGATAGTGGTGCCTCCTCTTCATCCTTTCAGCAGTTCTGGTGAGCCCCATTTCCTCTCGGGGCAGTGTGTAGTCTATATCATCATCTTTTGTATATGTTGTGTCTTTAAAGGTATAGTCAGGGCCTTGTCGCCGGCAAATCTATGTAAACTCCTAGTATTCTTAGAGGCTCCATAGACACTATGTGGGTTGTATATATATATATATTTTGGGCAGTAGTTGTATTTACTCGTAATCGTGGACTAAATTTAAAATGTTGCATGTAGCTTGTATCTTTTGGGATTATAAAATGCTAAAAATTTAAAAGGAGAAATGAACTTAAGTTGTAAGTCCATGTTTTGATTTAATTTGCTA
The DNA here is from genome assembly GCA_005239505.1 of Nicotiana paniculata. NCBI lineage: Eukaryota > Viridiplantae > Streptophyta > Magnoliopsida > Solanales > Solanaceae > Nicotiana > Nicotiana paniculata. The sequence goes on along the minus strand of MDKI01063059.1, from coordinate 10,052 downwards.
TTTCATATGGAATATTGTATATCATAAACACGGGGTAACGCGTTGGGCAGGAAAGGCAATCCAGGTCCGCTTGACCTGGATCATCCGGTTAGGCATCGGTCTCGTCCCTCGGTTTTGGGGCGTGACAAACTTGGTATCAGATCCTAAGGTTTTAAAGTGTCCTAGGATATCTCGGAGCCGTGTCTAGTAGATCCCTTCTTATCAGTGTGTTGTCGACCACATCTATAATTAGGGGGCTACATGGACATTTAGGAATTTCACCCTTCTTCGATACTCCAATCGTGCGATAGAGCTCAAGTTAGGAAGTTAGTTTTCTCTCCAAACCTTACTCTCAAAATGAGTAATTGTGATACCATAATACATGTGTTTGAATCCATGAGGAAGGATTGATCCCACCATTGAGTCCGAAGGGATTGCCCAAGGGCTTGTTAGGAGAATGTATTGAGTTGTGGAGGGGTTGGTAGACCCTATCGCTAAGCGGGGAGTGCCCTTGTCCCTATTGATGTCACTGTACCACCAAATCCTATAGTATATCGGTATGGTATCAACGTGTGTTAGGGATGTGGAGTCGAGGGGCATCGATTCAGCTATTGCCCTATCAACCTAAAGTCACCAAGTAGGTCACTCCTTGCACAAAGAACGTATTCTTGTTGTATATGTACATCCATATTGAAGAATTTTCATAGGCATGGTCTTAATAAATGTTGTGTCACAAAACGTTGCATGCACCTACTCTTTGAACGAGATCCAATATTTCTTGAATCCACTCTACCGCAAATTTTCTTATATGCAATCTTTTATGATATCGAGTTCGATAATCATGTCCTTGAATTGAGTTGTCGCTATAAAATTACCATTTCCAACACGCCTTTCTAAACTCTAACAAGGGACTATACCCGAAGAATTTCTTACCTAATGAATGGATGGACAATTCTAATATTTTTGCAAAAAAAATAAAAGGATATTTTCTCTCGACCAATTATTCTTCTCTATTCGAAATCCTAGGCCATTTTTCTTCAATTTTTTGCATCATCTGAATGTTGACATAGATTCATAGTGAGGATCTTGCCTTGTGTCATCATCATCTCCAGTATGGCAGTGCCCTCGCTCTATCTTTGTTAAGGCTTTCATTTTGGCCTAGTGGTTGGAATCGACAAGATTTTTGTTTGTTTGGCGAGAATCTCCCTCTTTCCCCGACAGGTTATTTTCTGAATTTGGTCTGCTCATTACTTTTAAACTATTAAAATCTCCATCGAAGCTACGGACCGTCGAGCCTCCATGTAGCTGGATCGTGCTACTTATTCTTGTTGCTCATCTTATTCTTGAAGGTTGTTCTTCTTTTGGTTATAAGGAAGACAGGCATTTTCGCTCCTCCTTTGGATTGCATAATACTTGTGTAAGTGTCGTTATATGTTAATTGCTCCATGTTGCTGCGAATCCAGCTGTTTTTTTTATATTTGTAGTGGCTCCACTAGCCGTGAAGCTATTGAGTTACTCTTAAAACCTCAAGTTCTTTTTTTGATTAGCTACTCTGACACGCCCGGCCTTCCCCTAGTTGTTGACCCATCCCTCAGTTGCAATCTCAAGGGCTGAAGGAACAACATAATTGTGTCCTTGGTATCTAGAAATACAATTTCTTTTATCAATGGTGATCCACCCTAATTCTGTACCAATTCCGTTGAATCCAAAAAATGGGTTAGATGTAACAATACCTTTATTTTATAGCTAACTAGTTTTCGGTCCTCTGATATTACTGGAGTTTTCAGTATTCTGACATAATTAAACAAGGATATGGGATTATAGGTGGTGGGGGCAAGTCAGTCCATCCTTTTACTTTAACTACGAGCCTGCTTCATTCACTATCGGTTATACTATCCCTTCTCAATCATATTCCTTAGAAGCACTATCCTTAAAGGTTGAACTTTGAACCAGAAAGAGTAGCTCTAATTTTAAAATACTTCTAGATATCTGGTTAATGGATTAATAAATACTACAAATTACATGGGTTCCCACTTCAAATTCAAGTTCATCAAGGGTTTTGTAGAAGGGTGTTGTGGAGCTTCATTGTGAAGTAGAGTCGTTAGCCATAGATGGATTTTTGAATTCTAGATATATATATCATGTGACTACATACATAGATCTTATTTCAAAAAAATTTTTAGCTTCACGTGATCCCTTATATTACCACCCTTCCTAGTAGTTGCAATGTAAAGGTCACTTCTATAAGCTCTCTCGCTTTCCTTTCATTTGTCGTGCATCATGTGTTGTTTACCCGTAATCACCAACTGTCACGACCCAAACTGGAGGATCATGACTAGCACCCGGGCCATAGTTGCCGAGCACCAACATACATTTTATCTAACCTTCTTATTATCTTTAAGGGATAATGAGATCAATATAATGATAGATATGGATCATGAACATACATCACATAGTATGACATGATTGCTAAGAAACTACATAAAAGGTACGAGCTACAACGCTTGCATGAAATACTATACAACAAAAATTAGCCAACAAGGCATAGCAAACTATACATGAGTTGACACCTATCTATGAGCCTCTAAAGGAGCCTAAGTAATGCAACATAGCCGGAACAGGGCCCCGACATACCCATAATATCTATAACAAAAATGCACACCAAGACCACGGCAAGTCCGGAGAAGGGATCTCGCCTATAACCGCTGAACTGGAAAGCCTATTGTGGTGGGGGAGCTGTGTCTACCTGTCTATCAGGACCTGCAGCACGACATGCAGCGTCCACAAATAAAAGGACGTCAGTACGAATAAAGTACTCAGTATGTAAGGCAGGAAAGCATAAATAAGAACAGTAATGTAAAGAGAGATGTAGGAGATACAACCTGTAGCATCTGAGTGCTTCTAAGAGACATTAACATGAAACGCATGATACATATATATACATAATATTTTTAAACATCCGCCTCTGTGGGAATCATCATCATCATAAAACATTCGCCTCTGTGGGCATCATCATCATCATCATATCATACTCGGCCTCAAAGAGGACTCGATAAATCCAACTGATCAGTAGTTTCACAATAGGTGCCATACCTGGCCGATTATAGTGCGTCTCAGTAGAGTAAAATAGATACATATATATAATGCATGCAAGACTCATTGGAATCATGTTCTGAAAATTACGGAGTGACATAAGGTCGGTATTCTCCGTACACATCATTAGGGATAACTCTTCATCGAGAATCTTATAAGAATCAGGAAGTACCAACAACATTGATAACATAAGAATAAGAGAAGCAACCTCAACATCAATTGTTCCATAAGAAGGGAAACAATGTAAGTACTGCTAGCTTCTAAGAGTAGAGTATCTTTGGAAGCTAGTTCATTGCATTATGTACAATCGGAGTCGTGAAAAAGAAGGAAAGGGATACTCTCACATACCTTGTATACACTGCCCAACCTCAAGCTATGCAAAATTCACGACTCCTTAGTCTACAATAGGAGAAATGACACTATCGTTAACGTTTAAGCGTCGTAACTATTATGTACCGACCACAACCTATTTTACGATGAAACAGACAGAACGTACCCTATTTATATGACTTACCACAAGTGAAAAAAATTGGTAAACAACCCAAACAACATCAATGTTAATCATACTGACCCTCCCAAAATAGCCACCAATCGATAACATTACTACCAAGCCTTTCGATATATATTTCACAAGTTCTAGCTTCAATGACTTAGACGCAACTTGGATAATATTAAATACATATAGAGTAAGAGGTTCCTTACCTTTATACAGAAAGAAAAACTCCAATTGGACCTTAATTTTCCATGAAATATCCCTCCAATTCTGCCACAACAACAAGAAAGCGAGACTAGCAATCAATTTGTGTTTTTCGTCACTAGAATCACTTTAGAAGGCTTGAAATCACCTAGGGTTGATATTAAGAACTTGAGGGAGTATTTACAGAACATAAAACCCTTAAAACGACCTCCCACACGAGCTGTAACAACACAAAAATGAGCAACAACAAGAAGAAAAAGAAACTTACTAGCACCACGGGATTCCCGACACTTGATTTGTGTTGTTTGCCCTTTGTTTGGGTCTTGAATCTTGAGATAACCTTGAGAGGGTGTTCCTAGGGTTCTAAGGTCTGAATATAGTGAAAAGAAATGGCATAAAATGGGTTCGAGGCGTCATATATAGATCCAAATGTCTTAAACCGCCTAAGTGGGCCCCATAGAGAGGTGCTTGGCGCAGTCTCGCGAAAATGCGAATATCTCTTTACTCCAAGATCGTATAGATGAATGGTTTAATTAGTTAGAAACTAGAATCATAGATATTCAATTTGGTGGTTATATCACTCCATAATTCTAAGTAAATTGGGAGAAAATCTTAGTAACATTTGACCTAATGTTCAAGTAAAATTAAGAACCTAAGTTGCGACAACTTTTGTCGACTTTTGTCTCATAACTCGTTTGACTTCAAGACTTATGATACGGATATTATATGATTAAAATACCTTAAAATACTATCTTGAGTGTATTAAGAACCTCTAGGTTTACCCGAAAATACAGCTGACAACATCGTTGATTCGTTTAACTTCTAATACTTGTTATCCACCCTTATACACCTTTGTATCATTTAAGACCAATAGGATTAACTTCTTATCATCTTAAAGATAATATCTTCATGGATTTACGTTGACTACCTTATGGCATGAGCTTGTAACTTGTGAATACCTTTGTCAACTTTTGTTCCACCACTTGCTTGACTGCAAAACGTAGAACACAACTATCATACGATAAAAATTAACTCATAGAATAACCTCCTTATCATGTAATTAACCATAGTCTCACCCTAAGTACATGTTATAACATTCCAAACTCGTCGGCTTTCGACGAAACTTATTTTCTTCAATTAGTTTAGCTTCTAAGCTTTCCAACCCTCTTGGTACTCGTAATTCATGATCTTAAATATTTGTAACCTCCAACGTAACATGATTAACTTACTTTATATTCCATCAAATAGAATCTTATTTCTGAGCTTACATCAATTGACTTACGATGTACTCTCACGTAACATAGGGTGTAACATCATTCCTCCCTTTGGAACATTCGTCCTCGGATGTTGGCTAATGCACTTTTCCATATCTTAAGCAATAACTCTTACGAATAAGTTAATATCGTCTTGTCCAACTAGGGAGTTGTTCGGTGAATAAATCCAAAGGCTAGAACATTCCCCCCTTTAGGCCTCTTTCTCACACCACGACTTGTGGTCGAACTCCTTTCAATGTCGTAACTATTTCTACCTTCTTTCATGCAGCCTAGACAATTCTAACCTTGAATGTGCGCCAATGCGACTCTTATTTCCTTTTTTATTTCTTGTTAGCTTTTAAACTATCTTTAGGATTCACTTGGTAAATATATATTGTACTATGACAAGCTGTCCCTCTGGGCATCCATAGGTGTACTAAAGTTCTTTGTTTGGTATTTTGTTGAACTTACGACTATTGTTATATCTTGTTTCATAGCCTCAGTTATCTATGCTTATGGCTTTACCACTACTAGGTAGGTCATACTATACCATAACTCTTACTTCGGTTTATTATTATGGAGACTTGCCACCCAACTCCAGGTTTTTCTCTCACCGCTTATCCTATATGTATAAATCTAAGCCATTTAATGTTTCCTTATTACCGTCCATCTTAATAATGACAGCATAATCCCATCTCATACTTTGTAACTTTCATCCATCGATTGTTGATTCACCTTAATGTTGATCTATAATATACCACTGATAACTTGAAACCTCTTATATAATTTATCGTCACTAGGGATCACGTCTCATCGGGGAATATCTGAAGTGATTTTCCTGATCCACTTAGGGATGATACTATACTCCAATAACTGTATTTCATAGCATCCCAATGTGATTCATCTTATGGGGGTATTCTAATCCCGTGCAGTTCATGAAATACTTGTTCTCAAAATCATTACTCAATCAAAGGTCTAAACGTCATCCTCTTATCATTTATCACAATTACACCCTTACTTTACTATTATGGTAGCATTCTATCTCTTCTAAATGCTCCTAGTTTTAAACTCCTTTGAGTTCACTCATGCTATACTGAGCTTTTTATAACTGTATGGAAACCATCAGCTCTCTTGTTGTGATGGGTTTAATCCCGAGGAATTACCTATTCTCGTCACCTTCTCACTCACCTTTTCTTATCCTTACTCCTGCCTAGCTAAAACCTTGTTGCTCTACCATACATTAGCTTGCGACCTACGCACATCTAGTTATACTACTCGTAACCTTACTTTCATCATGTTAGCACCATAGATTTCCTTTCACGCCTTCTCAGTTGTCTTAAATGTAAACAATTACTTTTCCTGGTTGTTCTGCCACTTTCTGCATGTATAGGCCTATCTTAGTGCCCATAAATATGGGAGTTCCCTGTAACTCATATGATCTCAATTATCAACTTTTGATTGATTATTTTTTCTTCTTCCGTTCATTAGCTATGATAGATTCCACTTTCTTATGGAGTGCATACAACATTATAATGTGACTGTTGTTACAAGACCATTTCTACTTTAGGTCACTATGCTTATGTTGAAGTCTGCTTCCTTATTTCCTCAGCTAGTCTTTCGTTGTAGTACTTAGGGAAGAACTTTTAACTCTTATAAATATGAGACCTTATTACATTGTATATCCCACGGTGATTTTGATGTTCTTACTCGCCTATCATTATCCTTAGTTACTTTCCTCCATGCCCTTGAGCTTGTAGGGTTTCTTGTGAATTGAAATTTCAGTTGTCTCCATTGTGGCACTCTCTTTTATTTTCGTAACACTTATATTGTACCTACTACTACCCCAACTCTTGTATGAATATTTCTCGAGGATTACGATTTTGTATCTAAGAGACTGAATTTCCTATGTTGGGTTTCACTATGTTTATCTTGCATGATCTACTGATTTGCATATATCCTCTTATCTAGCCATAACTAGGCTCTTCCTGAATCATCTACTGACTACCCATTGGTCCACTCTCATATCTTTATTTTATGTAACGCCTCTTGGGTTATGTTCTTTGTCTTAACTTACCTCTTGTACGGGATCCTTATGTATCAAGTGTTCATTCACACTTATATATCAATATCATCGAGTGCGAAACCCTAATTGATTCTCCCCAACATCATGCTAGCATAATGTTCTGGTGTTATATTACATCTGTAGGATATGAATAAATGCAATATTATTCCTTTCACCTTTTACCACATTCTTCCTTTACCATTTGATATTTATCTCTTCATCTTTGGCATTTTGTTTCCTCATATTCATAGATATTCCTCGCCTTGTGGCAACTCTTCTACACCAGGTATAACTAAATTTCGTATACACAAGGGTGATACGTGGTATAACTGGAACATTTAGTCCCTTAAGCTTAACTCTGCTCATAGTGCTTGCTTTAGGGAAGCGTCTTCGTGAATGACCTTTAAATGTTATTCTTCTATTGTTCATTCTATTATTGTCGAAACACTATCTTTGAAACGATGTCGACTATTACCAATTCCTTTGATCCCTAATTCATGTTCGTTTTTTTTTGTTGTTTACTATCCCATACTAATTTCTATTACTAGGGGGGTCTAACTTTTCCTTATGGTAATCACGTGTGAGTCACCAACTCATTTCTCGAAATGAGGGTATGGCTTTATGGCTTATACTTTTGTATTGTCTCAAGGCCTGTCTCCTCTCATTTTTTTTTCTTTACTTGAGTATAGACTTTATCATTATACCATATTTTGATTTACCGCTATCACTCATTTATCACCTCTTACTCATAATGATTCACTTACTCTCTTCTTATTCTCATGCTAATATCTCTGTCTATTGCCTTATTATAAAGACTTCAACATGACGTTCTTTCACATTTAGCTCCCCATGCTTCATATCACTGGCTCTTCGGGACGCCTACCATTTTTTCTTTTTCTTTTTTTACTAGTGGCTGGAGTCATACTAAGGCAAATATTTATCCCTTCTAGGATCCTAGTGCCTATCTTGTGAAATTTATGAATATTCTAGTATTCATATCTGACTATTCTATTCTAGAGTGACCATATGGCTATCTCCAAATGAGAACTATTACCATGTTCTGCACTACCCTTCAAAAATGTTAAATAATGATAACAATCTATCCATAATTTTCTGTTACCCTAACCCCAGCTGGATCCTGATATCCTATCCTTCTCTTAAATTATTTCAGTTAGCTCCCATTGGGCATAATTGAGATTGGTATGGACAATTGTAGATATTTCTGTTACCGTTGAAAGCAACTAAAATATGCTTATAGTTCTCTGTCAGGATTATAAATACTGATAATATTTATTAACTAGGTATCTCGTACCCTTCTTTATCTTGCTAAAACTCGTATCTACCTTCTGATTCTCTTTTTTCTTTTTACCATATGGGTAGATAGATATTCTTTCCTTAGAGCTCCTTATTAAGAAACTAACACATCTTAGTACACACATGATCTGCTGAAGCCCTCACATTTACTCATCATAAGCATGATGCAAAATTGAGTTCCTTTACCATTTGATATTTATCTCTTCATATTTGGCATTTTGTTTCCTCATCTTCACAAATATTAATCGCCTTGAGGTAACTCTTCTACACCAGGTATAATTAAATTACGTACACACAAGGGTGACACGTGGTATAACTGGAACATTTTGTCCATTAAGCTTAACTTTGCTCATAGTGCTTGCTTTAGGGAAGCGTCTTCGTGAATGAACTTTAAAGGTTATTCTTCTATTGTTCATTCTATTATTGTCGAAACACTATCTTTGAAACGATGTCGACTATTACCAATTCCTTTGATCCCTAATTCATGTTCGTTTTTTTTGTTTAATATCCCATACTAATTTCTATTACTTGGGGGGTCTAACGTTTCCTTATGGTAATCACGTGTGAGTCACCAACTCATTTATCGAAATGAGGGTAAGGCGTTATGGCTTATACTTTTTGTATTGTCTCAAGGCCTGTCTCCTCTCATTTTTTTTCTTCACTTGACTATAGACTTTATCATTATACCATATTTTGATTTACCGTTATCACTCATTTATCACCTCTTACTCATAATGATTCACTTACTCTCTTCTTATTCTCATGCTAATATCTCTTTCTATCGCCTTATTATAAAGACTTCAACATGACGTTCTTTCACATTTAGCTCCCCCTGCTTCATATCACTGGCTCTTCGAGACGCCTAACATTTTTTCTTTTTTTTCTTTACTAGTGGCTGGAGTCATACTAAGGCAAACATTTATCCCTTCTAGGATCCTAGTGCCTATCTTCTGAAATTTCCGAATATTCTAGTATTCATATCTGACTGTTCTATTCTACAGTGACCATATGGCTATCTCCAAATGATAACTATTACCATGTTTTGTACTACCCTTCAAAAATGTTAAATAATGATAACAATCTATCCACAATTTTCTGTTACTCTAATCCCAGTTGGATCCTGATATCCTATCCTTCTCTTAAATTATTTCAGTTAGCTCCCATTGGGCATAATTGAGATTGGTATGGACAATTGTAGATATCTCTGTTACCGTTGAAAACAACTAAAATATGCTTATAGTTATCTGCCAGGATTATAAATACTGATAATATTTATTAACTAGGTACCTTGTACCCTTCTTTATCTTGCTAAAACTCGTATCTACCTTCTGATTCTCTCATTTATTTTTACCATATGGGTAGATAGATATTCTTTCCTTAGAGCTCCTTATTAAGAAACTAACACATCTTAGTACACGCGTGATCTTCTGAAGCCCTCACATTTACTCATCATAAGCATGATGCAAAATTGAGTTCCTCTGACTCAACTCTTCCACAGCCACATTGAAATATCTTACCCTCCATATATCTAGATGTATGCATCGTCGTATTATAAATAAGATAGAATTAAGGAAATTTAGTTCTTATGATTAGCTCTACCACACGATCTAGAGTAAGAAGAAAGAGTAACAGTCCTAAATGCCCTGTAGCCTCT
>MDKI01179034.1:0-44764 GCA_005239505.1 Nicotiana paniculata | reverse complement strand
ACCCAGGCCCAATCCTTATCTCTATACACTCAAACAACCCAGCCCAAATCCCATAGCCCACCCCGCCTGCCCCTACACTACCCAAACGACGCCGTTTAGCTTTCCTTTCACCCCAGTCGTTGGATAATTTTGATCCAACGGTCCGGAACTAACCCCCTAATAAGTATTTAACTGTTTCAAACACCCCCTACCCCATTTAACTTCAAAGTCTTACACTCTCCTTTCTCCACCGTCTCTATCTTCTCTAAGAGACCAAACCCTAGCCGCCGTCCTCCGCCGGCCGGAAATCATCTCCGGCGGCGGAGCTTCTCCAATCAACCCCAAATTCGCACCAGATGATCCTCACCCTTCCCTCAATCACCTCCCAATATCAATTTCCCCAACCATCCAGTTAAGAGTAATTCCGGATCTAGGAAACAATCAAAACCCTAGAACATGCTGAAGATGAAGCGACTCTCTGACTCAAACTTACATGAGTTGATGGTTCTCGATGAGAGTCGTCGATTCATGTGAGTAAGGGTCACTTTTGGAGGTCGCCGTAGTCCGGCCAAACTCTGGCTAGTCACCGTAGTTCGTCCAAACCCCTCAAACTGGTATCCCCCACTTCCTTTATGTTGTTTCTTGATCGATAACATGAATATGTTGTAATTTACTCACTGTTTTCCTTATTACATCACTATTTCTGATTTTGTTTTCTTTTACCTGTTCATGTTTTCTTTTTTTGTTTAAAGTCCCAAATGCATTTATCTTAGGTTTTTATCACTATTTTTGTATGATTTAACTGTTCAAGTTTAGTAATTTGTGTGACCGAGATTAGCATTAGGTTTTTTGTTTAGTTTCCTTTCTCTGCTAATTTCCAGACATCTTTATGTTGGTGAATTCTGTCAATAAAAGAGCATGAACAACTGATTGATTAAATCCCTGAATTCATATGTTGAAATGCTTGTAAGTAAAACAACCTCTATTAGTTGTTTTGCTCGTGTTTTGTTTGAGGTCGTCGTTTGATTTAGCCTTGATTTTGCTGCCTATATTTTTAGTCTAAATTATATGTTAACTTCCAATTAATCATAGTCTAAATTTCAACTCTTAGGTTTGATTGGCATATTCAAGTAACTTAAACAAACTAATTCCCCCTAGGCTCAAGTGAAACTTAAACAGATTTTAATACAAGAAAATTGACTAAGTCTAACAACTTAGTTAACTCTCATTAATCAACCAAAATCCTAAACAAGTTGAAATCAGTTAATAATTAGAAAACTAATCAACCAATTAGGCTAAAACTCAGTTCTAAAATAATGTTTGGTCATGATTTAACCTAGACTTATCAAGACTAATTTAGATAACAATAATTTCCCATAATCACTTTTTTAATAGATTAACCTAGTCTAATAGTCTCTTAAACAACTAACTAAGTCCTAAATCCTGTCCAGGACAACTAGTTAGGATTAATTAGCTAAAATAAATTAGTTAACCTGAGCTTAATAATTGATTAAGTTTCTGGGTTTAGGTCATCGAGTTGAATTAACCAAATTGAAAATGTTAACTTAGGTTAAGAAGTTAAGCTAATTGGCCTAAATTAATTAACAAGTTAAACCAGAGTTAATACCAAATGATCCTAGTTAAGTAGCAAACTAACTAGGGTTAACTAACCAAAGTCCAAGTAATAACCCAAGTGAGTTTAACCCTGATTACCCAATGGTAAATTCAGGGACTCCAAGGGGGTATATTAGGTGATGTAGTTAGGAAATCAGAATTTTAAGGATAAAAAGGTTTTTTAATAAGTAAGAATGTTCTAGAATTGGGGCAATTGTCCCAAATATAAGGTTGACAGCTACCCTATGTACTATTAGTACTATTTCTCAGCCTTTTGGATAATGGATATGCTTTTCCCATCTTTGAGCTTCCTATAAATAGACTTTCCTTTCACATATTCTGGACTTTTTTTTTGAACCTGGGGCCCTGTTGAAAATATGGATACAGAAATTTCATATACACACACAGTAGAAATCCTATATTGAAAGAACACTCGATTAGGTATAGAAATATCTGAAAAATCTGGTTTTCTTCAGTCTTGGTATTCTTGAACTTGGGTGAAAGCTGACTGGTTTTTTCTGGGTTTTAAAGTTTATCCGGTTGAAATCTGTTTTTCTTGCTGGCCTTGCTTCAATTTCTGGTTTTCCAAGCTCTCATTTTCTGTGCTTCTCTACTGCTGGTCTTGTTTCCTGATTAGTTGTTGTGTTGATCTCCAGTTCTTTAGCATTTGACCTTTATTTGGTCCAATTTTTTGTTGTTTTACTCTTAAAAAGGTATGTATTAACTCTTCTTGTTCTTAATGAAGTGCTGGATTGGAATTCTCTTCTTTTACTCATTGCTTAAGCTAGTTGTTCTTGATAAATAAGGTTGTTTCTTCTGCTATACGTAATTGTGGTTTTATAGATGTTTGTTAACATGATAATGAACCTGTGAGTGTGACAAATATTATTTTGATATTGGTATTTTTTTGGTTGGTGTATGTTGCTTAATGACCGTTTAGTTAATATTCATAGTTCCAAATAATAGAAAGCTGCACTAGGATGACTGAATCTGGCCTTTTTTATGGTAAGATTCTTTCCCTAAGAGTGCACAAAATATGCTTTCAATGAATCTTTGGTCAATAAAGAGATTCAACAAGCAAGTCTCAAGATAAGTTAGTATTAGCACTAGGGTAGATGAGTTTGGCTTGTTGATAGTCAAATTCACCCATAGTAGTGGATAAACACTAGTTGGATGAAGTTTACCCCTCAAAAGGGTATAAAGGATGTGGTTAAGAAGGGCATTAGGGTGAGTAATTTGAACCCTTGAATGGTCAAATTCATCCCCTAAAAATGCCTAGATAATTAAAGTACCATATAGTTTAGAATTATGTTAATGTTAGCACTAGGGTAGATGGGTTTGACTTATTGATAGTCAAATTCACCCCATAATAGTGCACAAAACAGCAGTATAAATGGCTGAAATTCACCCTTTAAAGGGTATAAAGTATGTAGTTACGAAGCGCATTAGGGTGAGGAATTTGAACCCTTGAATGGTCAAATTCATCCCCTACAAATGCCTAGATAATTAAAGTGCCATATAGTTAGAACTAAGTTAATGTTAGCACTAAGGTAGGTGAATTTGATTCTTTGATAGTCAAATTTGTCTCATAAAAGTGCATAAGCAATAGTTAACTTGCTGAAATTATCCTTTCAAAGGATGTAAAATGGACAATCAAAGGCTCACTAGAGGAGAAAATCTAGAATCCTTTATACTGATCAAATTTATCCTCTTGAAACGCCTAAATAATCAAGTTAAGGAATTAATATGGACTAAAGGTCCCAAGTATAAAAATGACAAGTCCAGAGGTGAGTTGATCTTCTTATGATCACATTCACCCTGAGAAAGTGCATAAATAATTCTGCCAGGTAATATGGTTTGAACATAAGCATTATAAGAATTAAAATTGACCTTTCCATGGTCAGTTATGTTTTGGTAGTTGCATAACACTCAATCAATTGGGGTGTTTACAGATTCCAAAGGAAGGCACAAGTGTATGGCCTTAAGGGAATTCAAGTTAGGGAAATTAGCTAAAAATTTCTTTTTTTAGTTTTTCCATTTTTCTGAAAAATGTATTTAGATGGCAGTAGTTTATATTCATTTTCGGAATCATTGTAATTAAAGACTGGACTGTATATATTTAAATTCTGCTTACTATTCATGTTTGTTTTTTTTTCCTCTGAAAAGTAGGTTGTTTTTATTAGTGAATTTATAATCCAATCCCCGTCTCTAAAATAGCACGACAAAAGTAGGAAGTTGAGTGTATATCTAAGCTGGCATGTATAGGATTTTTATAAACACGCTGATTTGAAAAATGACTATCACGAATATAGTTACCATCAATGTAAGGTAGAGTTAATCATGCCTAATTCATTTCGCACCTAGTAAAGTCTCTGAAATGAACGGATGTAACATATTCTTTACAAAAGAATTTCAATTCCAGTGACACATGCTCATATTCAGACTGATAAAAGAAACTATAGATTAGGCCTAGACTACAAAATTCAAACACCAAGTATTCACTTTTGACAATATGCATCCTTGAAAATCTGGTGATTTACTTGTACACTATTTGGCAGATCTTTGAATGTGTATGAGTGTAATTTTTTCCAAAAAAGATGACTGAAATAACACTAAAACGCAGATTCTGGTTATATTTTGTGCAAACGTTCCTATTATACTTATCCCTAGTGATGTTAGTTCAAAGTATACGTATCCCTTCTTGTTAATTAGACACAATTAGGATTGGCCCAAAGAGTTGAAATAATTTGGGGCTAAAATATGGCCATAGCCCGAAACATGTTATCTTTAGGGTATTTGGACATTATTTTAGGCAATCCTTAGGTAGAATGAATACCTTTAGTTTGAAATTAGACAAAAATGGATCATTACCTCAAAATTACCCTAAACCACACTCGGGAGTGGAAACTTATGCCCCCGACTCTCAAACTCCAAGCAATTAATAAAAATGCACATAGCAGCCACGGGTGCATTTCATGTGACGTGTTTTCGTGTGCTTAAAAACAACAAGTGCACGTCATCATGATTTGTTTAAGATAAATCCATAAACATCCTAATTGATCTTAAAACTAAAACGCTCTTTAAAAAATAGAAAACATAAGGAATAATCGATTATTGCCTCAAATAGGCACTATAAACTGTCATGACCAATAGTCTTGATTACGTAAGCTACACTCGGGTTCGACAACTCATGTCCCCATCTTCAAACTTCAAATCATAATAAAATTACGTGTTGCGCTTACGGGTGCATTTCATGTGGCGTAATTGTAATACGTTCAAAAGCATAACAAGTGCACGTTCTCGTGACTTGTTTTCAAGATAAATCCATACATATCAAAAGCGACTAATTTTTAAAGAGGTTAAATGCACAATAGGCAAAAACACACAGTCAGATAATTTAGGCCAAATATTAATAGTAAGCGACCGTGTTAGAACCACTGAACTCGGAAATGCCTAACACCTTCTCCCGGGTTAACATAATTCCTTACTCGGATTTCTGGTCACAGACAAATCAAACAGATTCAAAATTTCCTCGATTTGGGATTTTAAAAATAAAACGGTGTTCCAGAGCATCGTCAAAAATTCGGGTGGCGACTCTGAAAATTAAAATAAATCCCAAATCTGAATAATGTCACTTAATTGGAAAAACTCCCTTATTACCCCTTCATTAATCGGGGTAGTGAAAAAGGAGGTGTGACATCGCCGAAATTCTAACTTTCGCCAAATTACCTCAAATCACTCTACGGACCTCCAAAACCAATTCCGGACGCGCGCCTAAGTCTAAAATCATCACACGAAGCCGTTGACATTAACCAAAACTCATTCCTAGGCCATTTACACAAAAGTCAAACCTCCGGTCAACTTTCATCACTTAAGCTTCCAAAACTAAATTTTTTCTCCCAATTCAACTCCGAATTACCCGGTACTGAATCTAACCACGCACGCATGTCGATATACATAACATGAAGCTGTTTATGACTTTACACCACTGAACGGAGCTTAAATTCTTGAAACGAACGGTCGGGTCGTCACAATTCAAAACACAGTATGATTTTACTACAAACATTTTTCTGAAAGAAATTATAACTGCTTGGAAAATAAAGAAAAATAGTAGGTATAGAAGTGTAGAAGGGGAAGTCAGGGCTTGCGGACCCCAGCAGGACCTTCTTGGGTCTCCGAGCTGTATAACATGTAGTCAACCTCTCAATCAGCCACTATTTGCTCCGTAATTTGCATAGGAAGTGCAGAGTGCAGTATCAGTACAACCGACCTCATGTATTGGTAAGTGCCGAGCCTAACCTCGACGAAGGACTTACGAGGCTACGGCGGGACACTCACAATATGAGCTGCATACAGTGAATAATAAGGCAGAAAAGAAAGCAGAATAATCTAAAAGCAGTAACTTGCAGGGAATAGATATACGAACTCAACGTGTCTCATCAGTAGTCAGCTATAACCAATCCTTAAGTGAAATGCAAAACTACTGAATAACTTACACCATTGAAGAAAACACATAAACACATAAATTGTTGCGGCACGCAACCCGATCCCACGTACATAACAAAATCCACCCTTATTTCTTCTCAATAACATAAATAACAAAATATAAATAAAATGTTATGGCGTGCAACACAATCCCACCATATCATAATAAACACAATCACGATTCACCCTTATTTCACCACATTCCACCTTTATTACACATGTTGCGGCGTGCAACCTGATCCCACCGTATAATAGCAATTCACTCTTATTCCTTCTCAACAAATCACCCTTGTTTCACCTGTTGCGGCGTGCAAACCGATTCCACCATACTCATATCAATTACACATGATGTATAGAGGTTTCACAAAATTAGTACAAGGCCCTTGACAACACTTAAATTTAGAAAAAGGCAAATGGAAAACTTATAATCAATAAAACCCTACATAAATAATACTACTCAGCGAGGCCATAACAGGATATCACAAAAATGCCGATAAAAACAACTTAAGAAAATAACGGAAAACAATGAATCTACGGATAACAAATATCTTCAACAAAGGGAACACAATATCTACAGGTAGCAATTCGGCATGGAATTACAGGTAGACCGGTAACAATTAAAGCAGGGGAAAATAATATAAAGAGAACAGAAAGAAACATGCAAAATAGATAATTTGGCGGCGCGTAGGTACTCGTCACCTCACATATACGCTGCTCACATAATTTTTCATATAGAAATTAAGGAAATGATTCCAAATCCCTCAAGTCAAGGATAGACACAACACTTACCTCGATCCATAGGTCACTCACTGTTCAATTATCGCTTTTCCTCTAGAATTCACCTCCAAACCACTCGTATCTAGCCATAACTAGCTTAATTACATCAAATATTGCTAAATAAATCAATTTCAATACATAAATTTAGGTTTCCCAAACTTCCCCCAAAAAGTCCAAAATCGACCTCGGGCCCCCTTGGTCAAAACTCGAGGTTCGGACCAAAACCTATTCACTCATTCACCCCCGAGCCCGAATATGTAAGTAGTTTCGGAATCCGACCCCAAATTGAGGTCTAAATCCCCAATTTAAAAAAACCTCCAATTCTTCCAAAGTCCCAAATTTCTACCATGAAAGAACAAGGTTTAAGGCTAGGAATTTAAATGGGTGATGATGGAAATAGAAGAAAATGAGTTAAAGGATACAAACCTATGAATTAGTGTTGAGTTTCCCCTTCAAAATCGCACCTAGGCCGAACTCTAATGGAGTGTTTGTGAAAAATGGGTAAAATCCCGTTTTTGGTTCTGTTTTAAGTGTTGGGTGACAGTGTTCAACACGATCGCGTTCGTGAAGAGAAGCCTCATAAGGACTAACGCGATCGCGAGTCCCTTATCATGTTCGCGAAGGCTACACCCCCTAGCCTTCGCATTCATGAGCCCTTGCCCGCATTCGCGATGAGAAACAGACTGACCCCTCCCCTAGGTCCCTCATGCTATGCGTTCGCGTCGAGCTGGCCGCGATCGCGATCGCGAAGGGTAATGCCACATCACTCCGCGTTTGCGACCCAGTATCTGCGTTCGCATAGAGTAAAATCCTCTCTAGCCCCATTTCTCCTTCGCGATCGCGAGAATGGCTTCGCGATCGCGAAGCACAAAACATCAAAACACCAATTGTAGAAAAACACACCAGATTTCTAAGTTCAAAACATCCCGTAGCCTATCCGAAACTCACCCGAGCCCTCGGGGCTCCAAACCGAACATGCAAACAGGACTAAAATATCATACGGACTTGCTCGCACGATAAAATTTCCCAAATAACACCTAGAACTACTAATTTAGCATTAAATCAAATGAAATTTTCAAGAAAGCTTTAGGATTTCTATTTTTCCAATCGAGCGTCCGAATCACATCAAACTGACTATGTTCCTTCCCAAACTTCACAAACAAGTCATAAATACTATATTGAAGCTGTACCGGTCTACGGAACTAAAATGCATACCCGATACCAACATGATAAAAAATTACCCAAGTTCATAAAACCGTTAGATTTTCAATCTTTCAATTTTTAACAAAAATTCATATCTCGAGCTAGGGACCTTGGAATTCGATTCCGGGCATGCGCCCGGGTCCCATATTTCATTACGAACCCACTGGGACCGCCAAAATATGCGTCCGGGTCCGTTTACTCAAAATATTGACTGAAGTCAACTAAAATCAATTTTTAAGGAAAACATTATTATTTTTATCAACTTTCAACATAAAAGCTTTCCGGAAGCATGACCGGACTGCGCACACAAATTGAGGAGGGTAAAAATAATATTTTTAAGACTAAAGAGCGCAGACTCGAGTTCTAAAATATAAGATGACTTTTTGGGTCATCACATTCTCCACCTCTAAAACAACCGTTCGTCCTCGAATGGACATAGAAAAGTACCTGAGTTGGTGAATAGGTGGGGATATATACTCCACATGTCAGAATCGAACTCCTAAGTAGTTACGGGCTGACCTCTTCACTGCACTCAAACTAAAGGATAACTCCTTTATCTCAACAGACGAACCTGTTGGGCTAGAATAGCCAACGACTCCTCCTCATAAGTCATATCCTTGTCCAACTAGAAAGAGCTGGAATCTAACACGTGGGACGGGTCACCATTATACTTCCGGAGCATGGACACATGGAATACGGGATGAACTATTGATAACCCCGGAGGCAATGCAAGCCTATAAGCCACCTCTCCCACTCTCTCGAGAATCTTGAAAGGCCTGATATACATAGGGCTCAACTTGCCCTTCTTTCCAAACCTCATGACACCCTTCATGGGTGAAACCCGCAACAACACTCTCTCCCCAACCATGAATACCACATCACGAACTCTATGGTCGGTATAACTCTTTTTCCTAGACTGAGCTGTACGAAGTTGATCCTGTATAATCTTGACCTTGACAAGGCCTCCTATACTAGATCAGTACCCAATAACCGAGCTTCCCCCGGCTCAAACCACCCAACTGGAGACCGACACCGTCTACCAAATAATGCCTCATAGGGAGCCATCTGAATACTCGACTGGTAGCTGTTGTTGTAGGCGAACTCTGCAAGGGGAAATAATTGATCCCACGATCCTCCGAAGTCTATATCAAATGCGCGGAGAATATCCTCCAAGATCTGAATAGTATGCTCCGACTACCCGTCTGTCTAAGGATGGAATGTTGTGCTCAACTCAACCCACATACCCAACTCACGTTGTATTTCCCTCCAGAAGTGCGAGGTGAAATGCGTACCTCGATCATAAATGATAGGCACGGGCACATCGTGAAGACGGACGATCTCACAAATATAAATCTCTACCAATCACTTCGAAGAATAGGTAATTGCCACAGGAATGAAGTGTGCTGACTTAGTCAGCCTATATACAATGACCCAAACGGCATCGAACTTCCTCTGAGTCTGTGGGAGTCCAACAACAAAGTACATAGTGATACGCTCCCACTTCCACCCAGGAATCTCTATCTGCTGAAGCAAACCACCAGGTCTTTGATGCTCATACTTCACCTGCTGAAAATTCAGGCACCGAGCTACATAAGCAACTATATCCTTCTTCATCCTCCTCCACCAATAATGCTGCCGCAAGTCCTGGTACATCTTGGCGGCGCTCGGGTGAATAGAATACCTAGAATTGTGAGCTTTCTCAAGAATAAACTCACAAAGCCCATCAACATTAGGTACACACACGCGGCCTTGCATCCCCAAAACTCTGTCATCTACAACAGTAACCTAGTTGGCACCACTGTGTTGTGTCGTACAGTGTCCCTAAGGACCAACAAATAAGGGTCATCATACTGCCGATCTCTGATACACTGAAACAGGGAAGACCGAGCGACTATGCAAGCTAGAACACAGTTGGGCTCTGAAATATAGAACCTCACAAACTGGTTGCCCAAAGTCTGAACATCTGATGCTAGCGGCCTCTCACCGACTGGAATGAACGCAAACCTGCCCATACTCGCTGTCTTCCTACTCAATGCGTCGGCCACCACATTGGCCTTCCCGGGATGGTACAAGATAGTGATATCATAGTCTTTCAATAGCTCTAGCCACCTCATCTACCTAAAATTGAGATCCTTTTGCTTGAACAAATACTGAAGGCTATGATGATCCGTAAAAACCTCACACGACACGCCATAAAGATAGTGCCTCCAAATCTTCAGCGCATGAACAATGGCTTCCAACTCTAAATCATGGACAAGGTAATTCTTCTCATGAACCTACAACTGCCAAGACACATATGCAATCACCCTGCCCTTCTGCATCAATACTGCTCCGAGCCCAACACAGGAGGCATCACAATATACCGTGTAAGATCCTGAACCAGATGCTAACACCAATGTCGGCGCTATAGTCAAAGCTATCTTCAGCGTCTGAAAGCTCACGTCACACTCATTAGACCATCTGAACGGGCACCCTTTTGAGTCAACCTGGTCAACGGGGCTGCTATAGATGAAACCCCTCCACAAGTCGACGGTAATAACCCGCCAAACCCAAGAAGCTCCTGATCTCCGTGGTTGAAGTGGGTCTAGGTCAGTTCTGAACTGCCTCAATCTTCTTAGGATCTACCTGAATACCCTCTACTGATACATGGCCCACGAAAGAGATTGAATCCAACCAAAACTCGCACTTCGAAAATTTAGCATACAACTGATTGTCCCTCAGAGTCTAGAGCACTATCCTAAGGTGCTGCTCATGCTCCTCCTGACTGCGGGAGTATATCAAGATGTCATCAATAAACACAATCATAATGGAGTCCAAATAAGGCTTGAACACTTGGTTAATAAAATCCATAAATGTTGTTGGGCATTGGTCAACCCAAAGGACATCACCAGAAACTCATAGTGCCCATACCACGTCTGAAAGGCTATCTTAGGGACATCAGATGCCCTAATCCTCAACTGATAGTAGCCAGATCTCAAATAAATCTTCAAAAACACCTTGGCACCCTGAAGCTGACCAAATACATCATCAATCCTCGCCAATGGATACTTGTTCTTGATGGTGACTTTGTTCAACTGCTAATAATCTATACACATCCTCAGAGACCCGTCTTTCTTCTTCAGAAACAAAACTGGTGCACCCCAGGGCGTGAAACTAGGTCTAGTGAAGCCCTTATCAAGCAAATCCTACAACTGTTCCTTAAATTCTTTCAACTCTGGTGGGTCCATCCGGTATGGAAAAATGGAAATTGGCTGAGTGCCCGAAGCCAAATCAATATAAAAATCAATATCCCTGTGGGGTGGCATCCCTAGCAAGTCTGCAGGAAATATCTCTGAAAACTCACGAACAACTGCACAGAATCAATAGAAGGAACCTACGGACTAGAATCACGAACATAAGCCAAATAGGCCAAACACCCCATTCTCGACCATATACCGAGCCTTCATATAAGAAATAACCCTACTGGTAGAATGGCCAGAGTCCCTCTCCACTCTAATCGAGGCAACCCGGAAAGGCTAAGGTCACTGTCTTGGCATGTAAGTCCAAAATAGCGTGATAAGGTGACAGCCAATCCATACCCAATATAACATCGAAATCGACCATATCGAGGAGCAGAAGATCTGCACTGGTCTTAAGGCCCCCAATAGTGACCACGCACAAACGATATACATAATCAACAACAATAACATCCCGCACAGGTGTGGACACATATACAGGGGCACTTAAAGAATCACAAGGCACTACCAAATATGAAGAAAAATACGATGACACATAGGAATAAGTAGACCCTGGATCAAATAGAACTGAAGCATCTCTACTGCAAACTAAAACAACACCTGTAATAACAACATCGGATGACTCAGACTCAGGTCTGGCTGGAAAAGAATAACATTAGGGCTGGGCCCCACCACTCTGAACCATATCCCTAGGACGACCTGTAGCTAGCGGGCCTCCACCTCTAACGACCTGACCTCTACCTCTAACAGTCTGACCCCTACCTCTAACTGTCTGGCCTCTGCCTCTGGCTGGCTGAGCAGGAGGTGCAACAACTAGTGCCGGAACCATGGCACGAAAACTTTGATGCTGTGGTTGAACACCCAATAATCTCGGACAGGTCCTCCTGATATGACCATAACCACCACACTCGAAACATCCATCCTGGTACTATGGCTGTGGAAACTGAGACTAACCCGAGCGTGCCGGCTGACCACGGTAATAACTCTGAATAGGAGGTGCACTGATAGGAGTTGGTGGAGCACTATAGGCCGGTTGCCCATAAGGAGGTACATAAGAACCACGATCTCTGAAGCACTGTGGGATGCCTGAAGCGCTGAATGGAACGGCCTGGGAGGATCGCCCTTACCAAAAGTACCCCTGCCTCCAGATGAGGCGCCGCTGAATCCACTGAAATGACGAGATCTCTTGTCTGACCCCGGACCTCCCTGTCCAAGAACCATCTCGACTCGTCTGGCGGCATTGGCCGCATCCTGGATAGAAATCCCGCTCCCGATCTCCTTATCCATATGCAATCTAATAGGCTGAGAAAGTCCCTTAATGAAAACTCCTCATCCTATCTCTCTCTCTCTCCCTATCAGTAGGAAGCAGAAGAATAGCATGACGGGCCAAATCCACAAAACGGGTCTCATACTGAGTAACAGTCATACTGCCCTGCTAGAGACGCTCGAACTGACGCGGAACTCCTCTCTCAAGGTGATAGGCACAAATTTCTCTAATAATAGATGTGGGAACTGGTCCCAAGTAAGAGCTGGCGACCCATCTGGTCTTGTCAACAAATAATCCCTCCACCATTTCTTGGTCGAACCAGTCATCTGAAAAGCAGCAAAGTTGACCCCATTGGTCTCCAATATACCCAAGTTCCGAAGAACCTCCTGATAGCTGTCAAGATACTCCTGGGGTTCCTCTGAAGTAGCACCATTGAAATGAACTGGAGAGAGCTTGGTAAACCTACCAAATCTCCGTGAATCCTCATAAGACATAGTTGACCCATAACCCGATTGTGTTGCAGCAACCAGCTAAACTACTCCGACTGTATGAGCTACTGGAGTCTGAAACTAGGGAGCTATCTACTCCTGAGTGTGAGTAGCAGGAGTCTAGGCTGCTCCTGCAACCTGAGATACAGCTGGTGCCATGGGGAATGCGCCAGTTTGGGCCACACTCTCCATAAGGCCCACTAATCGGACCAAAGCATCCTGAAGCACTAGGGTGGAAATAAACCCCTCCGGGACCTGAGCTGGTCCGGCAGGAATAGTCTGAGCTGGAACCTCCTCATCGAACTCTACCTGAGGCTCCACGGCTGGGGCTGCTTCTCAAACTCTAGGTTGAGCCTTGCCCCTGCCTCGGCCTTTGACACGGCCTCAGCCTCGACCTCTGTCCCTCGTAGGAGCTGCTGCTAGAGGCTTTGGCTGCTGCTCAACCGAAGAAGCGGTACACGTTCTCACCATCTGCGAGAGAATAAAAGTGGGAGAGTTCAATCAGCATTGAGAAAGCAAAACCGCACGACAAAGTTGAATAAAAGAGAAATTTGTTCCTAAACTTCATAGCCTCTGGGTGATAAGTACAGACGTCTCCATATCGAACCCCCAAACTCTACTAAGCTTGTCCTTGAATTGTGAGACCTAGGCAACCTAGTGCTCTGACACTAACCTATCATGACCCGAAATTCCCACCGTCGGGACTGTGATTGCGCCTAACATCACATTTGTCAGGCAAACCAACGTTAGAGTTTATTCAGCCAATTCCTTCCACTTTTAGTGATTATCAGTAAACAAGCTAAATGAATCAAAATAAACGCGGAACTATATAGATATCGACTTTAATTACATATTATTTTTACCCAGAATCTGGAGTCACAATTCACGAACACACTATAATTTTACTACAAACATTTGTCTCAAAGAAATTACAATTGTTAGGGAAATAAAGAAAAACAATAAGTATAGGTGTAGAAGGAAACGACAGGGCTTGCGGACGCCAGCAGGACTACCTTGGGTCTCTGAGATGTATAACTTGTAACCAACCTGTCAATCAGCCACTACCTGCTCCGTAATCTGCACAGGAAGTGCAGAGTGCAGTATCAGTACAACCGACCCCATGTATTGGTAAGTGCCGAGCCTAACCTTGGCGAAGGAGTGACGAGGCTACGGCGGGACACTCACAATATGAGCTGCATACAATGAATAATAAGACAGAAAAGAAAGCAGAATAATGTAAAATCGGTAACTTGCAGGGAATAGATACAAACTCAACATGTCTCATTAGTATTCAGCTATAACCAATCCTTAAGTGAAATGCAAAACTATCGAATAACTTACACCATCGAAGAAAACACATAAACACATAAATTGTTGCAGCGCGCGACCCGATCCCACCGTACATAAAAAAATACACCCTTATTTCTTCTCAGTAACATAAATAACAAAATAAAAATAAAATATTACGGTGTGCAACCCGATCCCACCATATCATAATAAACATAATCACGATTCACCCTTATTTCACCACATTCCACCCTTATTACACTTGTTGCGGCGTGCAACCTGATCCCACCGTTTAATAGTAATTCACCCTTATTCCTTATCAATAATATATCACCCTTATTTAACTAGTTGCAGCGTGCAACCCGATCCCAACATACTCATATCAATTACACAGGATATACAAAAGTTTCACAAAATTAGCACAAGGCCCTTGCCAACACTTAAAATTTAGAATAAGGCAACTGAAAACCTTATAATTAATAAAACCCTACATAAATAATACTATTTAGCGAGACCAAACCAGGATATCACAAAATGCCAATAAGAACAGCTTAAGCAAATAACGGGAAATAATGAATCTACGGATAATAAATATCTTCAACAAAGGGAACACAATATCTACATGTAGAAATTACGCATGGAATTACAGGTAGACACGTAACAACTAAAGCAGGGAAAAATAATATAAAGAGAACAAAAAGAAACAGGAAAAACAGATAATTTGGCCGGTGCATAGGTACTAGTCACCTCACATATACGTCGCTTACATGATTTTTCATATATTAATTAAGGCAAAGATTCCTAATCCCTCAAGTCAAGGTTAGACACAACACTTACCTCGATCCACATGCCACTCACTGCTCAATTATCGCTTTTCCTCTAGATTCCACCTCCAAACTACTCGTATCTAGCCATAATTAACTTAAGGCAAAATGACATCCTGGCCACTTAAACTTGTACCCATTTGTAAAGCCGATACATAAATTTACACTTTCCCCATTTGAATGCTCCAACTTGACAGAATGAGTACTAATAAATACATCTAGTGGAATGTGTATATCACTTGCGCTGACATGTACAACACGTCACATGTTAGATTATTTATTACTTGAAAAATGTTATTTGTGGGTCCTATTTTCAAATACTAAATCAACAAAAAAAAAAGTAAAAAAAAAAGGAGGAAAAAGACCTGACACTTCCTTCTTCTCCGTTCACCCACCTCCCTTTCTTATTCTGATTCTTATTCTTTCTTCTCCTCTATGTTTTTCCTTACCGTTCCTTCTCTCTTATTCTAAATCAATTTCACAACTCCACTATGGTCATGATTAGACCAAAAAAAAAAATTTGAATTTTGGAATTTTAGAAATTCAATAGGAATCCATGACTTTGAAACAGTGGAGGTCGTTGAATACCATTGCAAATATCTTCCCTTTTTTTGTTGTTGTTTGGTAAAGAGATTCAATGATAGGGTTTTCTTCAGACATTGGTGGTTTAGATTGGTGAGTAATTTTGACCACCATAAAACTTAAATGGCTGCCACCTCCACTTCGCTGGCAACCAATCATAAGCCCATCTTTTCTAAAACTCCAAAATCGTAAGATAAAAGTAAAAATACACAATCTTCATATCAAAGTTTGGCCGGAATTAAAGTTTTTGATGTTCTCTCTCCTCGCTTAAGTCGAAGAGAAGAAAGAGAGCGGAAATGAGCACTGACAGGCTAGGGGTCATTTTTTTCCTTTTCTTTTTTCTTTTTATTTTTTATTTTTTTCCTATTGATTATTGTATTTTATTTAATCGGATTATTGCATTCACGCGCATTTTATGCATGATTGAGATGCATTTTGTCCACATCACCTATGTCACTGCTACATAAAAATAGTCAATGGTCAAAAGGGTTTATTAGTACTCATTCTCTCAAGTTGGAGTGTTCAAATGAGAAAACTATAAGTTTATGTATCGGCTTTACAAACGGGTACAAGTTTAAGTGGCCAGGATGCCATTTCGACTTAACTTAATGACATCAAATATTGCTAAAAAAAATCAATTTCAATACATAAATTTAGGTTTCCCAAACTTTCCCCCAAAAAGTCCAAAATCGATCCCGGGCCTGCTTGGTCAAAACTCGAGGTTCGGACCAAAACCTATTCACTCATTCACCCCCGAGCCCGAATATGTAATTAGTTTCGGAATCCGACCCAAAATTGAGGTCTAAATCCCCAATTCTTCCAAAATCTCTAATTTCTACCATGAAAGAACAAGGTTTAGGACTAGGAATTTAAATGGGTGATGACGGAAATAGAAGGAAATGAGTTAACCCCTTCAAAATCGCACATAGGCCAAGCTCTAATGGAGTGTTTGTGAAAATGGGTAAAATCCCGTTTTTGGTTCTATCTTAAGTGCTGGGCGACGGTGTTCATCGCGATCGCAAAGAGCAGCCTCATAAGGACTTACGCGATTGCAAGTCCCTTATCGCGTTCGCGAAGGCTACACCCCCTTGGTCTTCGCGTTCGCGATGAAGAGACGACTGACCCCTCCCCCAGGTCCCATATGCTACGCGTTCGCGTCGAGCTAGCCACGATCGCGAAGGGTAGGACCCCCATCACTTCACGTTCGCAACCCAGTCTCGGTGTTCGCATATAATAAAATCCTCCCCAGCCCTGTTTCCCCTACGCGATCGCGAGAATGGTTCGCGATCGCGAAGCACAAAACATCATAACACCAGCTGTAACAAAACACACCAGATTTCTAAGTTCAAAACATCCCATAGCCTATCTGAAACTTACCCGAGCCCTCGGGGCTCCAAACCGAACACGCACACAGGTCTAAAAATATCATACGGACTTGCTCGCGCTATCAAATCGCCAAAATAACACCTAGAACTATGAATTTAGCATCAAATCAAATTAAATTTTCAAGAAAGCTTTAGGGTTTCTATTTTACCACCAAGCGTTCGAATCATGTCAAACTAACTCCGTTTCTTACCAAACTTCACAGACAAGTCATAATACTATATCGGACCTGTACTGGGCTCCGAAACTAAAATATGGACCGGATACCAACAAGATCAAATATTACCCAAGTTCTTAAAACCATTAGATTTTCAGTCTTTCAAGTTTTAATAAAAATTCATATCTCGAGCTAGGGACCTCGAAATTCGATTTCGGGCATACACCCAGTCCCATATTTCATTACAGACCCAGCGGGACCGTCAAAATACGGGTCAGGGTCCGTTTACTCAAAATATTGACCCAAGTCAACTAAAATCAATTTTACGGCAAAAATTATTATTTTTATCAACTTTCAACACAATAATCTTTCCGGAAACACGCCCGGACTGTGCACGCAAATCGAGGAGGGTAAAAATAAGATTTTTAAGGCTAAAGAGCGTAGATTCTAAAATATAAGATAACTCTTCTTTTTTTAAGTTACATGAATATTTTCTTAATACTTTTCTTTCATTTTCCTCAAATTCATGGATTGCTTCAATAATTTATATACTGATATTTTTTAATTTGGGATTAATATCATTTGCTGATTTCATCATTATAGTCCATAATAGTATATTAAAATAAGCCAACTGATCATTGGCCACTTAAAGTAATTTTTTTTTGAAAAAAGATTATTATTGGCCACCTAAAACTTTTCGAGTTCGTTATTAATTAAGGAAAAGAAAAACTAATTTTTTCATATTACATGCATGTCAAAGATCTAAATTCAAGTTGATATGGAATGGTAAATGAGCAATCTAGGGTTGGGGAACGGAGATTATAGTTAATAATTTTCTTAGTTTTTACTTTTTTAAATATTAAATATTAAATAGTTAACTTGGTCCGGGCTTATAATCCTTAGCTTTAAATGGGATAAAAAAATCCTATCCCAACTCTACCCAAGTAGCGGACTGGGTTGGGATGGTCTTACGGGCCAAACCTATTTTGACGGTTCTACTTTAAACCGTAAAAATGTCTAGAGAGTTTTACTAAATTCTATAAAAGAACATATGCTATTGCTTTCTACTTCTACTGGTGAATTTTATATGATATTTAAAAAATATTAAAAATTAACCGAACTATACCGATATCGAAGAGAAACCGGCATGATTGGGACAGTTTCAAAAAGTCTAATTTTGGTTATACATAATAAAATAACCGAAAAATTGGTATGGTACAAATTTTATAAAATAGCCGGCCGAATCGAACCATTAACACCCCTAGTATCTAATAATTTAAAATAGTTAATATAGAAGTGTATATCCATTGTAGTTTATATCAAATACATAATAACTTTAAATATTGTTCAATAATTAATAAGTTATCTATATTTACTCTATATTAAAATCACGAAGGCCCTTGACGAAATATCATTTATCTTTTTTACCCTTTAAAACAACTTTCACAATAGACGAAATTATAATTTAAGCTACTTTCCTAATATTTAGGATTTTGAAATTAATTTAAATTGTACATACTTTTTCCGTTCACATTTACTTGTCCATTGTGAACTTTTTATGACCCTTAAGAAGTAATAATTGTAGTATGTATTTTACCATATAACCCCTTTTGAAAATGAGTAATTAATGATAAGAGTAAAACAGAATAAATAAAAAAAATAAAAAAAGATTGTCTTTCTTTGGATTTAATATCGTTGACAAGTAAAAGTGAAAAAGGTATTTTTAGTATACTGGACGAGTAAAAGTGAATGGAGAGAGTATTAAATCTTTTTCTTATTAAACTAGCTAGGTAAAAAGTCCTAATAAAGAAGCAGCCATGGTGAGAAAGCAAGGACGACCAAAACGAGATCCACTCGTGACGGTCGGAGAAGCAATAAGTGCAACGGTAATCACAGATACACTAGCTAAAGGAACTACTCAACAAGTAACCACCCCAATTGGTAGCCAATTTCAACCTAGTTCTCAGAAATTAGGTTCTCCAAGCAAAACAACGGGACCGGCGAAATGACTAAATCTAAGTGCAATACAGATGAATGTGACTTCGTCGTCATGTGAAGGCACACCAATAAGTATTGAAATGGTAAATATGAAGGTCAAAGGATAAATTGCAGAAGATGAGCTAAAAACCAATGGAACCGTAACAATAGAGGCGACTGTTGAGCCAAAAATACATGCAGAGGCACTGGTGCTGGGAAACACATGGGTCAACTTGTTTGCTGGTAATAGATCTTCAGAAAATGGTATGGCACTCTCTTATATTCCACCATAAATAGTAGATGGAAATATTGTGGTGAAGCTAGATAAGGACGAAATTGATTCTCAAACTAAAAGGTGGCAGTGTGCCCTAATTATCTATGTAATTGGGGATACACCAGGGTATAAATTTATGCAGAGGTACATAGCTCAAATTGGAGTCGAGTGGTACCTTACATGAGGAAGGTTATTACATAGCTAAGTTTCATACGCTTAGTGAATTGAAGGATATCCTCTATGGAAGTCCATACACAATCATGGTAGACCAATGATTCTAAAACAATGGACCCCTGATTTTGATTTGAAGGTAGAATTTCTGACTGAGAAACCATTGTGGATTACTCTACCTAAGTTACCAATGAGCTGCTGAGGAAATAAGACTTTGAGTCAAATGAACCATTATTTGCAGATGATTGTACAACAAAGCAGACGCGTATCTCTTATGCTAGAATTCTGGTGGAAGCAAATGTCACTAAAAAGCTTTCAACAGAATAGCACTACAAGAGCCCTCGGGGAGAATGTTCCAACAACAAGTGTTGTATGAATGGAAGCCAAACTACTGCACATAATGTTTGAAGATTAGGAATGACTGTGAATTGACTAAAAGAACAAATAAAGAAGAGCAACCTAAAGAAAGGAGAAAACAGGTTAAAGTTACCACAAGATGGCAAATTAAAAGGCAGGGACAACAACAGCCGGTAGAGAAAAATGATGGAACAACCAAACCAATGGTACAAGAACCTTCTATTGTCCTAACAACTGTTGTAATTAATGTGACTCCTGCAATAACAAAGGATAAAGGGAAAGCAATTGATAGTCAAAAACTAGAACTGATGGAAGAATGGTCTGTGCTAACAAGCAATAGAATAAATGTGACTGGGACATCATCAATACCAACTAAGAATGGATTCCAAATCTTAAAAAGAGAAGATGAAAGAATTGAGAACCCTATGCCACCTGATATGGAGGGTGAAACAGTCCTACACCAATGACTTGGTTAATTTTGAATATCAGGGGGTTTGAATAAGAGGTATAAAATTCAAATAAATAAAGCAGTACATAAAGGATAAGCATATCAAACTGGCTGGTCTAGTAGAAACAAAGGTGAAAGAAGCTAAAGCAGAAAAGGTGATTAGTAAAATAACACCTGGATGGAATAGACTAACTAATTATGAACATGTTATGAATGGAAGGGTGTGGATTGTATAGGATGACCAAATGTATGTAGTGCAACCACTTGATAAGCAATATCAGTTCATTTACTCTCAAGTAATAGGAAGCAAAATGGGATACAGTGCTATCTCACTGTGGTATATAGACTAAATACAGCTGATCAAAGGAAGAATCTATGGCAACACATCAAAAGAAAAGAAAAGGCAACTAATGGACCTTGGATAATAGGGGGAGACTTCAATGCACTACTCACTCCCCAAGATATAATGTCTAAGGTGCTTGTGACTACTGCAGACATAAGGGAACTTGCTGAACCTTGCCATGATATTTGCATTGCAGAGCTTCCATGGAGAGGGGATTAATTTACTTGGACTAACAAACAACAGGGTGAAGACAAAGTATGGATTCACATAGATAGGGTGTTTGGAAATGATGTATGGATGATGAAGTATGGCCATCTAGTAACAGAATATTGGGAGCCTTATATATCAGATCACAATCCTATGAGTATCAATATAAGGAAACCTAGGACTCAAACCAAATGCCCTTTCAGATTTTTCAATGTGTGGACAGATCATCCAATATTCAAGATGATAGTTGTTGAAAGTTGGAGCAGGAACAAGGCAGCAGGGAAAATGAAGAACATTTGGCTCAAACTTAAAGAGATGAAAAGTCAGTTTATAAATTTAAATGCAACTGAATTTTAAGGAGTAACTAAGAACATAGAACAATCTATACAAGCTATATCTCACATACAAAGCCAGATGCAAACAAACTATTCTGATCTTCTACAAGACTAGGAGAAGGAGTGGTTGCACAAATTGGAAACATGGTCGCTGGTGGAAGAAGGCATACTATAGCAAAAGCCTCAAGCTAATTGGATCAAATTGGGAGACTCCAACAAAAAATTCCTTTATACAGTTATAAAGGAGAGACAACAAAAAAAGCAAATCACTGAAATACAAGCATTATCAGGTAGTTCTATCACAGATCCAACAACTATCAAGGAGGAGATAGTTTCTTTCTACAAAAGTCGGATGGGATCCAGGGCACATGTACTACCTGCTGTTAATATTATGGTGATGAGAAATGGCCCAACTATAACACAACAACAACAACAAGAGTTGAGTGCAAAAGTAACTGATCAAGAGATCTATGAGGGGATGAAAGATATATGAAGTGATAAAGCTCCAGTAGTAGATGGTTACAATGCAGAAATATTTCAAGAAAGCTTGGCCAGTGATCAAAGAAGAGGTGCATGCAGCAGTGAAAGAATTCTTTCATACAAGAGTAATGTTTCAAGCAATCAATTGCACTACCATTACTTTACTGCCTAAGATTCCCAACCCTATGACAATCAAGGATTTCAGACCCATTGCCTGTTATACTGTATTATACAAGCTTATCTCAAAAGTCATTGCTGACAGATTACAGAAGGTAATGCCCCACATCATCTCTGAAGCTCAAGCAGGGTTTATTCCTGGAAGGAAATTTGCTGATAACATTATATTAGCTCATGAATTAGTCAAGGCTTATAACAGAAAATATATTTCTCCTATATGTATGTTGAAGGTGGACATGATAAAAGCCTATGATTCAGTGAGATGGATATACTTGGAGAAGCATATGGAGTACTTGTTCTTCCCTGCAAAGTTCATACAATGGGTGAAAACATGTATTTCAATCGTGAGCTACTCGATCATGATTAGTGGGGAATTGACAAAGCCTTTTGTATCTGCCAAAAGACTTAGACAGGGTGACCCCATGTCACCATTTCCGTTTGCAATTTCAATGGAATACTTAAGCAGACTACTTAGAGGATTGAAGCAAGTCAAGGACTACAAATTCCACCCAAGGTGTGGCAAACTCAACATAACTCACCTCAGCTTTGTGGATGATCTGCTTATGTTTTCCAGAGATGAAAGTAGCTCAGTTCAAGCTTTGCATGACTGCTTCAAACAATTCTCAGCTACCTCTAGATTACAAGCCAACCTTACTAAGAGAGCCATTTATTTTGGAGGAGTGACACAGACATAACAGGTGAGGATTCTACAAATATCAGGTTATTCATTGGTGTCACGACCAACAATCACAGGCCATGATGGCACCTAAATTGATTCGCTAGGTAAGCCAACTAACAACAGATACAAGACAAAAAAATATATAAGAAACTAAAATAGGATCTTCTGAAATTTTACAAATTTACCCAAGAACTGGTAGTACGAATCATGACCTTCTAGGATTTAGAATTTACAAAGCTAATAAAAATAATCACACGATCTGTTTGAAAACTACATGAACAGATTAATAATGTCTAAAATTACTAATTACAAGTGGCAGCTTCTATCCAGAATACACGAACATCTTCAGGGTTAGCTCCCGACTTCTCCAACAGCTCCGCTCCAATAGTCTAGATTGAGTGTGCAGAAGTGTAGTATCAGTACAACCGACCCCATGTACTAGTTAGTATCTTGTATAACTTCGTCGAAGTAGTGACAAGGCTTTTTATTTAAAAGATACTTATTCATAACACTGTAATGTAAACAAGCAATAGAAATATTGTGATGACCCAAAAGGTCATCCCGTATATTCTAGCTAATTTTGTGTTTCGAGGTCGTGAAAACCTCTTTCTATCCCACCTCGATTTGCGTGCGTATCCCGGGCATGTAACTGGGAAGCCTTTAAGTGAAAAAATGATAAAATGATAATTTTTGTATTAGAAATTTGAATAAAGTTGACTTCAGTCAACATTTTTGGTAAACGGACCCGGACCCGTGATTTGACGGTCCCGGAGGGTCCGTAGGAAAATATGAGACTTGTGCGTATGCCTAGAATCGAATTCCGAGGTCCCAAGTCCGAGAAATTAATTTTTTTAAAGAAAATTCTTTTCTAAAAATATAAAGGTTTTTGAAAATGAAATTTGAGGTGGAACCTGTGATATCGGGCCTGTATTATGGTTCCGGAGCCCGGTACAGGTTCGATATGATTTATATGTGTTACCTGTGAAATTTTGTAAGAAACGGACTTAGTTTGACCTGATTCGGACTTTAAATGCAAAACTTAATGTTTATAGAAGTTTTGAGGAATTTCATGGATTTTTAGTTTAATTCATCGTTTTAGTGTTGTTTTATGTTGTTTGAAACCTCGAGCGAGTCCGTGTTAGGTTATATGACTTGTGTGTGTGGTTGGACAGGGTTCCAGGGGCCTCTTGTATGTTTTAGATGCCCATCGGATGATATTAGAACTTGGAAGACAGCTGAACCATTGTTGATTCTGGTGTCTTGCACCTGCGATGGACCTTCAGCAGGTGCGGACACGCAGGTGCGGCGAGGAGCTCGCAGGTGCGGACTTGTCCCAATCCCCCAATCCTCGCATATGCGGTTTGTTTTTCGTAGATGTGGAGCCGTATGTGAGGCCATTTGACCGCAGGTGCGTCCCCAGGCCTTTTAGTGGGTTTCGGCACCTGCGATGGTTTTTCTGCAGGTGCGGTCCTAGGGGCGCAGGTGCGGATATTGCTGGGCAATTATATCTGATTCGAGGGCTTAAGCCTATTTTCACCATTTCAAATTTTTGAGCTCGGGAAGGGCGATTTATGAAGACCTTTGCACCTGGGTAACTTGGGTAAGTGATTTCTAACCTACTTAGATCAATTTCCATGATTCCTAACTTAAATATGGTCCTTAGAATTCGAATTTGGGTGGAATATTTGGGAAAATCTGACAAACTTCATAGACCAAATTATTGAGTTTTGATTGGGCTTTTGACCTCCGATTTGAGACATTTTCATATGTTTAGACTCGTGAGTGAATGGGTATCCGGAAAATATAGAATTTTTATCCGATTCCGAGACGTGGGCTCGGGGAACATTTTGGGCGAATTTCCTAATTCCGCGTATTAGCTTCGAACTTATTAGTTATTTTGTTTCCTTGTCATGATATTTAGACTATGAAATCAAATTGTCTAGATGTGGGCCACCCGGAGTTGGATACTCGTGGCAAGAGCGTGGTTTTGAGTTGATTAGTGCAGTCAAGGTAAGTATCTTGCCTAAACTTGTGTGGGGGAACTACCCCTTAGGATTGAATCTTCTATGTGGATTGTAGTCCACGTACGCGAGGTGACGAGTGCGTACTCGGACTTATTTGCAAATAGATTTCCCTTTAGGGATTTCTAGGTCCTTATGTTCCCCGCGTATGAATTGAAATTGTTATATTTAAATTCTTGATTTCTAGTTTCATCTCTCCCTGCTCAAATTAGAAGCACTTGCCTAGCATTCCTTGTTTCTTATATGATATTAATTGACTTAAATGAAGACCTTGTTTTTCCTACCGTTATACTATATCTTTCTTCATACGCTGCCTATGTGACTAAAACTAGTATAATCTCGCCCTATAAATGTCTAACAAGTAATTGGAATATCTATATGTTGGTCAAGCATGTGCGTGAGTCGTACATTTCGATTTAAATGATTTTCCTCTTAAGTACTACTTAGATTTAATTGATGACCGCCCATGTTGATGGTATTCTTTGATGCTGCCTATTTACTGAGCATTTGTTCAAACTGAGTTTATTCGGTGAAGCTAATTGTCTAAGTGAGATTGGTTATAGTTGATTCTCTTGCCGGGATGATTTGGTTTCTTGGTTACGAACTTGAATATATAGAATCGTTGTTATATTTGTCTTGTTTTCCCCTCGTTATGTTGTCTTCTCTTTGTGCTTGGCATTCATTTCAGTGGCTACTTCTTATGAGTGAGTTTTTACCATTTTCGTGATTTAAGTCTTTGAATTATTTTGCTCATCGTACTTTGCATTAGGTCTTGTTTGCTTTTGTGCCGGTTGTGGAAGTATATGTTGTTTCTTTCGCATTCTGGTTGTTTTCCTCAATGGCTGCATTGCATATTTAAATTGGGACTACGGACCGAGATCCGGGAGCTTTACCCATGTACTGCACTGCATATTTAAATTAGGACTACAGACAGAGATCAGGGAGCTTTCCCTCTGTACTGCATCGCATATTTAAATTGGGACTACTGACGAGATTCCGGAAGCTTTCCCCCTGTACTGCATTGCATGACAAATTCTGAGTTGCGGACTGAGTTTCGGGGGTTTTATCATTGAGGAAATTTGGATCGAAGAATATATATATATATATATATATATATTGAAAAGTATAGCTGAAAAGAAATTATCTCCAGGAAAAATTATGTAAAGAGCAGTATTTGGGAAAGTATATTTGAACATCACGTATTTTGATGATATTTGAAAGAGCAGTATTTGGGAAAGTATATTTGAACACCACGTATTTGAAGAGACTATGTTTTAAATATTTCTCTTTATCAAAATATATAAATATACATTCAGAGAAAGTATATTTCAAAGAAGAAATTTCTCTATTCCAAAATGATTATATCTTTAAGTTTACAAAATAAATACACGATTTAAAGGTTTTCACTCGAAGGTTTGACTAGTTTTATTGAGTTTATTTGCTAAGGCCTAACGTGAATAAATTGATGCAATGCTGAGTTGCTAGTGCTTTTATTGGGTTGTGATTCCCGCCATTTGGATTGCATTCTTTCCATTCTCTTTGCGTATTTCTATTATGCTGTCCGTTGATTGTAATTATTGAATTTTCTTCTATATTATTCGATCGTATCATTAATTATATTGAAAAATCTTTAGGTAGATATCATGTTTCGGTAATTTATACATTTATACCTTTTTACTTATTAGACCGGTGGTGTCTTGACTAGTCCTCGTCACTACTTCACCGAGGTTTGTCTTGATACTTACTAGGCACCGTTGTGGTATGCTCATACTACACTTCTGCACATTTTTGTGTGCAGATCCAGGTTATTGTTGTTAGTAGCTGCGCAGATCATTGCTGGGGAGACTCAAGGTAACCTGTTGTTGCGTTCGCAGGCTTCAGAGTCACCTTCCTATTTTATTTCTATTCAAGTGTACTTACTTATTCCTAGACAGTTGTAGTTAAATTTGATAGAAAGATTTCGTAGAGCTTATGACTTGTATTTACCGGGTTTTGAGAAATTATAAACTCTGTCAAGGATTCTATTTTGAAACTGTTAAAATTCCTTTATTATTGTTGTTGTTAAGTGGAAATGTTAGGCTTACCTAGTCCCTAAGACTAGGTGCCATCACGATACCCAACGAAGGGAAATTTGGGTTGTGACAACTATATCACAGTATAATGGAATAGAGTAGACGACACGACTGTACAAGGCAATAATAGAGTATCAGAAAGAATCACAATTTAACAGTTTCCAGCCAAATGATAGAAATACCGATAATGGAAATGACAATGATGGAAATACGCAAGTAGTAATAATGAACAAGAATGTACAGAAGAATATCAGTAACAGACTAAGCAGAGAGCATCGAGGAAATGATAACAATTAGGGAAAAAAGGGTTATAATTCAACTAACTAGCATGATGGAGGCGTGAAGATAGATATAACAGATAAGAGAAGGGGAGAGTGGTGCATGTTCTTTATAATGCAACAAGTAGAACATGAATGGACAACATGGAAGAAGACCCGTACCTAAGTGAAACAAAACGAATATGACATGGATACAATCATAACAGCAGGAAGTAGACATGATGTTTACAAGTTAAACAAGTAGAAGGTATAGGAAACACAACAACGATTGAGATAGAGAATAAGGACAGAACAATGATGACAAGTCACATAAGAACCATAAGTACGACCATAACAATTCAAGATAAGACATGAAGATATATTCAAGAAAAGAATATCATAACATAATGCATGTCCCTCGTCCTTACTTGCACGGAAACACCCATCGTGCCATGAACTCGCAATGATACAAAAGTATAAAAATATAAATGCAATGGAACGGCATCACCCTTCTTTCTTTTACTCACAATGATATGTCACGGCATCACCCTTCATGCTTTTACTCTCAATAATATGGCGCGACATCACCCTTCGTGCTTTTACTCTCAATAATATGACACAGCATCACCCTTCGTACTTTACACTCTTCCTCACCAAGCATATGAAATTCAATAAATGACAAGGCATGAAGTATAAACAACATTGAGGAGAGTGTTCAAAAGGATATTCCAAAAAATTCCCAATCATGACATTTATAACCAACAATGATTCAATAAAAACCTCAAGGGCCATATAATTCAAGTACTTCCACAAATCCCACAATTTTTTAACAACACAAGTATGAAATCTAGCATTTCAAAATATCGTCCATAGCAACGTATTAGTGAATATGCATAGAGATGACCGAATTAGATACATCAATGTATTCTAAAAATTTCTCATCAAATTGATTAAGCTATATTAGGCTAAGTCTCGACTCTAACATTTAAGACTACGTTCTTAATATCTAAAAGTCAAGTGGGGAATGAAGCAAGAAGGTTGTGAAATTCTACTAGACACAATTATAACATGATCTATCCCCGAGCATGATTAACCCTGACACATACATATACGCTCGTCACCTCACATATGTATCATCCCCACCTGTAGAAAACAATGACAAATAGGAGGAAAAATTTCCTCAACAAAGTTAGGCAAAAGACTTACCTCAATTCGTCTAACTCCACACTCAATTTTCGCCTTTCCTAAACAAATTCATCTCTATCTCAATCTAGCCCAAGATGACTTGAATACATTACACAATGCCAGAGGAAACAATTTCAATTAATAAAGTTGTAATTTTTATTCAATTTCTAAAAAGTCAACAAAAGTCAACTCCCTGGGCCCGCACCTTGAAATCCGATAAATTTTACA
This sequence comes from Nicotiana paniculata, assembly GCA_005239505.1. Classification (NCBI taxonomy): domain Eukaryota; kingdom Viridiplantae; phylum Streptophyta; class Magnoliopsida; order Solanales; family Solanaceae; genus Nicotiana; species Nicotiana paniculata. The sequence continues at coordinate 16,271 of MDKI01179034.1, read as the reverse complement.
AAACCCGAACACGCACTCTGATACGAGTTCAATCATACAAAAATTATCAAGTTCTGAAACCAATTCGCCTTTCAAATCATCAATTTACATTTTGAAAACTTTCTTCAAAAACCACCATTTTCCCCAACTCAAAACACAATTTAAATGAAAAAAATAAAGATAAAATCAAGGAATAATAAATTCTAGATGAAGAACGCTTACCCAATTGATTTGCTTGAAAACCCCACAAAGAATCGCTCAAAACCGAGCTATACAAGTCAAAATGTGATAAAAATGGTTTAACCCTCAATTTGGGATTATATTCTGCCTGCCCAGGTGTTTATGCATCGCGAACGCGGAGATACGGTCGCGTTCACGAAGAAGAAAAAATGAAGGCTTTTCAGTTTGGTCATCGCGAATGCGACAACAAGCTCGCGAGCGCGGAGAAGGAAATACTTGATGGCTCACCACTGGCCTACACGAACGCGAGGATAGGCATGCGAACACGAAAGAGGGAAAAAACATAAGTACGCATTTGCGGAAAGAAGAATGCGAACGTGTAGAAGGAATGGTCACCGGTGCCCAGGGCCTAGTCTACACTTACACGAACGCAGAAGAAAGTACACGAACGCAAAGAAGGAGAAGGTTGACTTTCGCAATCGCGATCAGGATCGTGTTCATGTGAACGCGATGAAAAAATATTCCCTCCTCCAAGATTACTCATTGCGAACACGGAGGAGCAGACACGAACGCGGAGGAGAAACCACATAACAGATATCAACAGTCCAAAAATAGAAGGAAATGGCGCGTATCCCATCCAAGACCCCCGGGACCCCATCTAAACACACAGACAAGTTCTATAACCTAACACGGACTCGCTCAGGGTCTCAAATCATCAAAATAACCTCTAAAACCATGAATCAGACGCCAAAACGCATGAAGATCAAACTTAAACTTCAAAAACTTCTAGAATTGCAACCGAGCGTCCGAACCATATTAAATCAACTCCGATTGGCCTCAAATGTTGCACACAAGTCACATTTCCCATTACGGACCTATTCCAACTTCCGAAATCGGAATCCAACCCCGATATCAAAATTCCACTCTCGGTCAAACTTCTCAAAATCCAACTTTCACCATTTCACGACTTACTCAACTACGGACCTCCAAATTACAATCCGGACGCGTTCCTAAGTCCAAAATCACCCCACGGAGCCAACGAAACTAAAGAAACTCTATTTTAAGGTCAAATGCTAAAAGGTCAAACATGGTCAACTCTTCCAATTTAGGGCTCAAATCTTGAAGTTCATTCTTTCAAATCGATTCCGGATAACTTGAAAATCAATACCGACGATTTAGACAAGTCATAATACATCATGCAGCGATACTCGAGCCCTCAAAATATCGAGCAAAGTGAAGATACTCAAAACAACATGTCGGATCATTATAATTAGGGGATCTACCTTTTAAATATTTGGGGATTCCTTTGGATACAAAGAAGATAACTATACTACAATGGAAATCAGTCATTGAGAAAAATAGTAGCAAGAATATCATCTTGGACTACTCCAAAGCTATCTTATGCTGGTAGATTGCAATTAGTATAGACAGTTATATTTGGCATTCAATCCTATTGGACTCAACTGTTTATTATTCCAGCAAAAGTGATGAAGTTAATAGAGGCCCATTATAGAAGCTACATACGGTCTGGCACTAATACAATTATAAATAGAGCATTGATAGCTTGGGAAAAATGGTTTCTGCCTAAATCAGTAGGAGGATATAATTTTATGAATCTTCAAGTATGGAATAAGGAATCTAATACCAAAATTCACTGGGACTTGGCTCAAAAGAAAGACAAAGCTTCGATAAGATAGATTCATACATACTAGATCAAAGGGCAAAGTATGCTGGAAATAAATATCTCTCAACATGCAAGTTGGATGGTGAGAAAATTATGGAGGCTAAGAAAATAATACAACAAGTGCCAGAAGTAAAGCAAAGACAGTGTAGTTAAACAGATCTATCTAGGCCTACTGGAAAGTCGTGCAAAGCATGAATATTGAAGATGATATATGCAGAATACATTTATGGGATTTGGAAAGAGAGGAACAATAGAAGTTTTGAAGATCAATCAAGGAATGAAGAATAAATAGCTAGATAAGTGGCATGCATATGCAACATTAGAGAACAAGGGATAGTAAAAACAAAGATGCAATAGCTTCAATTCTAAAGGCAAAGAGCAGCAATTACAAAAGACCAATTGACAATGATAGTTATAGAAGCCCTTTTACTGCATATAGTATAAGTATAGTGATAGAAGAATGTAAAAATTATAGCAAGTCGAGAATGACTTTGCTGGTTTGTAATGACTGCTTTGGTGATTAATGAAAAATATAATTACAAAAAAAAAGTCCTAATATTTAAATATTTAAAATTGTTTAATACTGTAACTTATGTGAATTGTACTAATTGAGAAATAAATCCGTTGTACAATACTTATAAAATCAATATAAGAAAGCTTTTATAGGGCGCCTCTAATTGATTTCTTATTAACTTGAAATATGGGACATACAATCACATATTAAGTTAAATCTAAATTAAAATAGTTTCAACACAACAATTAAATATGCATTTTAATTTTTTTATTCTAATCATACAAAAGAATTAATCCATGTTAATTGATAGCAGATTTAGTCATACTAAATTGTATATGTATAAATCTATATTATAAAAGAATGAGACCTCTAAATGAAATATGATTGGCTTTCTATCATTTAAAAATAAATTTTATATTGAATAACAATATAATTTAAATATTTTATTAATATTTAGTACTTTAAGATTAGTTAATTTTACTTATTAAAAGTGAAATTCTTGATAAAATGAGTGACTTCTATAGAGACTATAGGTACAAGTTGAAGAAGTATTTTGATTCAAAAGCAAATTATCAACTTCGCATACGCAACAAGCCTAAACTTGTTGCTGCAGATGAATGGAAATATTTGGTCAATCTTTGGAGTGATGCCGACTTTCAGGTATTTAAATTGTAAATTATTTTGTTTTTTTTAATTATTATATATTTCATAGTTTGATGATCTCAAGTTTATTTAGAAAAATTAATTATGGGTGTGATTGTGTCACGACCCAAATTCCCAACCTTAGAGATCGTGATGGCGTCTAACATCACACTTGCTAGGCAAGCCAACGTTAGAGTTCGATTAACTACTTTCCTTTGATTATCCATTTAGACATAATAAAATAATTTTAAAGAAAACTTAATCTAATGGTTTCCAATGAATAACTCCAAATATAAAATGATACACAACCAAATAAACCGAACCACGAACTAATTATATAAATAACTCTAAGACTTCCCTAGGTTCCGGTGTCACAATTCACGAATTACTAAATAATACTACAAATAATGGTTGAAAGAAATAGTATACTATTTTGCGAAAATATAAAACAGTCTCTACGAACTAGGAGAAGACTCTCGGGATCTGTGAACGCCAGCAGATATACCTCGTGTCTCCGGATAATGAATAGCGGATACTAAAAATCTCTACTGCTGGTCGGTACCTGGATCTGCATAAAAGAACGCAGAGTGTAGTATTAGTACAACCGACCCCATGTACTGAGTAAGTGTCGAGCCTAACCCCGACGAAGTACTGACGAGGGTAAGGCGGGGAAATTATAACTTAACCTGCGACGATATATGTATATAATAAAGTAATAAAATAATTCTACGCAAACAAAAAAATATAACTGCAACAATGAATAAATAAAATAACTCAGTCGCCTATTCCAGGCCTCGGCTTTCACAAAAGTTTCACACAACTTTTCAAGTTTCCAAACTTTAATTTAAAATAACCAAATGTGCAAGATGTGGGAAAATGGTAGGATAAAACAATAAAGTTCCAAATCTTTTTAATAAAAATCAAAAAAGCATAATTATCCTCCCTTATTACTGTCATATATTTATATTTTCCCTGTCCACCCTTATCACAGTAATATAAATTTATTTCCCCAGTCTACCCTTATCACAGTCATATATATTCATTTCTCATGTCCACCCTTATCACAGTCTCATATATATTTCTTTCCCCTATCCACCCTTATCACAGTCATATTTATTTATTTCTATCAAAAATTTGACAATTCAGGCCAAGCCTTGCACAATACTTTTGTCTCAACAGTCATAAACAGTAAACGTTAGTTCTAACAACTTCATAAATAATATCTCAAAATGAACCAACAAGAGTGTGTGTGTGTGTGTGTGTGTGTGTGTGTGTGTGTATGTACACACACACACACATCTCGTAAAACAATGACAACCCACTCAGTTTTTATGTACCACAATGAAACCAAGGAAAGCAACTAATACCTTCCCAAACATGATTGCAACAAGACTTACAACAATATAACAAGCCAAGTAATTATAGAAAACAACAATGAACATGAAACAATTGAAAACATGAAGCAATTAGATTGGAAACGGGGAGGGGATCATGTAAACAGACAATTTGGTGGTGCATAGATACTCGTCACCTCAACTATACACCACTCACATGCAATTTCACATAATAATTTAGTTGGGGATTCCTATTCCCTCAAGTCAAGGTTAAACCAAACACTTACCTCAATTTCGCAGGTAACTCACTGTTCAATTATAGCTTTTCCTCTTGAATTCACCTCCAATACACTCGAATCTAACCATAATTAAATTAATATCATTAATTAAGGCTAAAGGAACTAACTTTACTAAAAATTATAATTTTTCCTAAGTTTACTCAAAAAAAGTTAAAACCCGACCCTGGGCCCGCTTGGTCTAAACTCGGGGTTCGGACCAAATTGCGTTTATCCATTTACCCACGAGCCCGAATATACAATTAGTTTCGAAATCCGACCTTAATTCGAGGTAAAGATTCGATTTTTATAAAATTCCCTAATTCTACCCAAACCCTTAATTTTTACCATGAAAATTCTTAGTTTTTGATTTAAAAGTGATGAAAAAACATGTCTAATTGAAAGAGTAAAGTTTAGAATTGATTACCAACAACTTGGGGATGAACTTTGGTGAAGAAATTTATCCTTAGGGCTGTGCGGTTCGAAAAATATGAAGAAAAAGGGTTATGTCAATGTTTAAAAGGGTATTTATATAGTTGGGCAGGCTTTCTATGAGTTCGCATAGGGCCTGCCGCGTTCGCATGGGCTACAGGGCAGCTGGCCATTGCGTTCGCGTTAGGGGGGACGCGTTCGCATAGGGTACTGGGCTCCTCCCTCCAAGTCCAACACACTATGTGTTCGCGGGGCCCAGACCACGTTCGCACTGGAAAAAAATGACCACCCGTTAAATTACTTTGTGCGTTCGCGCCTGGGGTCATGCGGACGCATTAATCAAAATGCCTGAGCACCAACAACAGAAAACTAGCAGAGAATTTCAAAAGTAAAACATCCCGTGGCCTATCTGAAACTCACCCCGAGCCTTCGAGGCTCTAAACTAAACATGCACGCAAGTCTAAAACATCATACGGACTTGCTCGTGCGATCAAATCATGAAAATAACATATAAAACTATGAATTAAACCCCAAAATTCCTCATTTTTCTCAAGAACACTTAAAGTTCATTATTTCTCAAACGGACGTCCAAATCACGTCAAATAAACTCCATTTTCACCAAATTTCAATGTTAACATTTAAATGCTATAACAAATCGGTACCGAGCTCCGGAACCAAAATACGAGCCCGATACCAATGGTTTCAAACATTAATTCTTTTCTTTATTTCATTAATATTTCAGCAAAATAATTTCTTTCAAAAGTTAATTTCTAAGGTTTGGGGCCTCGGAATTCATCTCCGGGCATACGCCCAAGTCCTTTATTTTACTGCGGACCTCCCGGGATCGTCGAAACACAAATTCGGGTCTGTTACTCAAAATATTGACCAAAGTCAACTATAATCAAATTTTAACTCTATAAATCACTACTTCTCATATTTTCATATAAAAGCTTTCTGGTTTCACGCCCGGATTGCGCACACAAAATGAGGTATTTAAAATTTATCCGTTTATGGTTATTAAGACTAGAACGGAGTCTAAATTCATAGAATGACCCCTTGGGTCATCACAACCTCCACCTCTAAAACAAACGTTCGTCCTCGAACGGACATAAAAAATTACCTGAATTCTCAAATAAGTGGGGATTTCTACTCTTCATGTCTGACTCGGACTCCCAAGTAGCTGCCTCAACAGGCTGGCCTCTCCACTGCACTCGAACTGAAGGATAACTCTTAGACCTCAACTGACGAACCTGCCGGTCTAAAATGGCTACCGGCTCCTCCTCATAAGTCAAGTCTTTGTCCAATTGGACAGAGCTGAAATCTAACACGTGGGACGGGTCACCATGATATTTCCGGAGCATAGACACGTGGAATACCGGGTGAACTGAGGATAACCCTGGAGGCAACGCAAGTCTATATGCTACCTCCCCCACTCTATCAAGAATCTCAAACGGCCTGATATACCTAGGGCCCAACGTACTCTTCTTTCCAAACCTAATAACACCCTTCATGGGTGATACCTGAAGCAATACTCTCTCTACAACCATGAATGTCACATCACGAACCTTACGATCGACATAACTCTTTTGTCTAGACTGAGCTGCACGAAGTCTCTCTTGAATGATCTTGACCTTATCTAAGGCCTCCTAAACTAAGTCTGTACCCAGTAACCGAGCCTCTCCCGGCTCAAACCATCCCACTGGATATCTGCACCGTCTACCATACAATGCCTCATAAAGAGCCATATGAATGCTCTATTGATAGCTATTATTATAAGCAAACTCCTCTATTTGCAAGAACTGATCCCACGAACCTCCAAAGTCAATAACACAAGCGCGGAGCATATCCTCCAAAATCTGAATGGTACGCTCGGACTGCCCGTCAGTCGGAGGGTGAAATGTTGTACTCAATCTACTCGGGTACCCAACTCATGCTGAAACTCCCTCCAAATGTGCGAAGTAAACTACATACCCCGATCAGAAATGATAGACACGGGCACACCATGAAGGCGAACAATCTCCCGAATATATAATTTAGCCAACCGCTCTGAAGTATAAGTACTCGCCACAGGAATGAAATGTGCTGATTTAGTCAGCCTATCCACAATAACCCAAACTGCGGCAAATTTCCTCTGAGTCCGTGGGAGTCCAACAACGAAGTCATAGTGATACGCTCCCACTTCCATTTAGGAATCTCTGTATGCTGTAACAAACCACGGGTCTCTAATGCTCATACTTTACCTGCTGACCATCTAAGAACCGAGCCACATACGCAACAATGTCCTTTTTCATCCTTCTCCACCGATAATGCTGCCTCAAGTCTTGGTACATTTTGGCTGCTCCTGGGTTAATCGAATTCTTAGAACTATGAGCCTCCTCAAGGATCAACTCACAAAGGCCATCAACATTAGGCACACATATACGACCCTACATCTTTAAAACATCGTCATCTACAACTGTAACCTTCTTGGCACCATCGCGCCGAACTGTGTCCCTAAGAACCATCAAATGCGGGTCATCATCCTGCCGCTCTCGGATACGCTCAATTAGAGAAGATCGAGCGACTGTACAAGATAGAACACTGTTGGGAGAAATATCCAGCCTCACGAACTGATTAGCCAACGCCTGAATGTCTGAAGCTAATGGTCTCTCACCGACTGGAATTAACGTAAGGATGCCTATACTCACCGCCTTCCTACTCAATGCATCGGCAACCACGCTGGCCTTCCCTGGGTGATATAATATGGTGACATCATAATCTTTCAGTAACTCTAACCATCTCCGCTGCCTCAAATTTAGATCCTTTTCCTTAAATAAGTACTGGAGACTACGATGATCTGAGTAAACCTCACACGGCACACCATAAAGATAGTGCCTCCAAATCTTTAATGCGTGAACAATGGCTTCCAACTCCAAGTCATGGACAGGATAATTCTTCTCATGAATCTTTAACTGTCGCGACGCATATGCAATCACCTTGCCATCTTGCATTAATACTACACCAAGTCCAATACGAGATGTATCACAATACACCGTGAAAGAACCTGAACCTGATGGTAACACCAACACCGGTGTTGAAGTCAAGGCTGTCTTGAGCTTCTGAAAGCTCTCCTCACACTCGTCTGACCATTTGAACAGGGCACCTTTATGAGTCAATTTTGTCATAGGGGCTGATATAGAAGAAAACCCTTCCACAAATGACGGTAGTAACCCGCCAAAACCCAAGAAACTCCTGAATTTTTGTTGCTGATGTGGGTCTAGGCCAGTTCTTAACTGCCTCTATTTTCTTATAGTTGTTCATAGTCAATTACAGAATTATCAAATAGCTTCACGTTAACAATAATCTCCTTTCGAACCTTCACAATACTGATAACGAGATACGGTGCATGAAGACCTCATAATTATACAAAAGAAATTAAGGTGTCTCATTTAACGCCACATGGGCAGGCACCTACCTTGTAGGCTAAAGCTCAATATTGTAGCACGAATCTGCCAAATTATTCACAGATAATTTTTATACAAAAAAATTCGAATAAACCTAACAAGCATGACTCCCTATTAGTACTATAGTATAAATTTTAATTTCACAAGGGAGAATTTAAACATAAGAATTTTCATTATAAGGATCTCGTCCTTACATAACTTCCACCGCGGCTCATAGCCCGATTTAAACATATCAAATCATATTAAAATGCGAGGATCTCGCCCTCAATTCTGAATCACAAGTAATATGCATATCGTGCCAATCAGAACATTCCATTTTCTTCTTTTAAATATTTTCCTTTAAACAAAATTACAAAACGTAATGATAGACATAGCATCTCCATAGAATTTCTCAATACAAGTATTCACATAAGTAGATTTTAGAGTTACGAACCTCACTCGAGAGTGGATCATATTAGGAGGACTTTCCTAGATACTCATAACCGAATCAAGTTAAGGAAATTATCACTTTATAATAAATAGATATTGCTCTTGTAATGGCACCAGTTGATATAATGACATCAGTCATACCATAGAAAATATATCAACAGGCTGGGTCTCCACCTCTAGGAATTAACCTCCACCTTCAACATTCAGACCATTTTTTCCTAGTTGGTTATGTAAGTTGAGTTGTAACTGCAATAGGGAACGTATCCTGAGTGCTCTGGTGATATGATTCAGCTGCTCATACCGAGTTTATGCCAAATAATTAGAATAATCGTTGGAGGAATCTCGTAACGGTGGTGCATTAAAAGAACTCATTGAAGCACCCCGAGTTATCAGATATATGGACTGGGCTGGTCGGTTTCCCGAGCTCCTGCCATAATAATTTGTTGTTGCAAAGTGGAATCCACTGAATCTTTTAGAACCTCGAGACCTCTTAGTCTCCTTAGCTTCCTGTTTTCCTCATCCCGGACACACTCTAACATTCAGGAAATTTCTACCACTAGCCGAAATGAAGTATCAACCTGCCCTGAGTCATACAAATTTTACAATAATAATTGAGTCCTTTAATGAGTCTGGGGACTCGCCCTCTGGCTATATGAACCGAAGTAGAAGCATGACGGGCTATCTTATCAAACCTGATGACATATCCTTTTAACGTTATGGTGACCTGACGCAACCGTTCAAACCCTAAGCGCCACACATTATGGAAAGTCCAAGAAACAAACTCTTTCAAAAGCATTTGTGAGAACTGAGTCAAGTACTTTATATTGCCATGGCTGGTCGTCCTCTTCATAGGCTTGCCACGAACACCGGCAGCCAATTTCTTCTTTTACTATGTTGACTCAGCACTGCTGAGCTACCCCATTTATTCATACATCCTTCGTTATTCTTTGGAGAAACTCTCATCCCTATTGATGCACAATGATCACAAAAGTAGAGCTCTATACAGATAAATCTTTGCACGAACCATATAGTCTAGAAGCTCTTCAACCCCTGTACTCCCTCTGAAGCACCCCAAAATTCGCAACCTTGACTTCCATGCCGAGTAGACCTTCTGTAGATTTAAAGTTGGTTATATAACTCCTTTGGTACTGAGGTATAGGGTTATTAAGGAGGCAGACATACCGCAAGTCCCAGCTTTATCTCTTGCAAAATCTCAGGCCTGCTAGATTCCAAGCCAAAACTGATATAACACATGACCCCACAATCTATTCCTTGACGGTGGACTTCCCCACTTGGCACAAAGTCATAGGTCACGATGTCTGACAATCCACAATGTTAAAATTCACAGCTCATATAACTCAACCCCGTTGCTTTCAACTTATTCCCATGTTCTGCAATACTTCACAGCATCGGTCAAGAAAATCATGAGGGTCCTCAAAAGATGTACCACTGAAATGGAGTGGAAATAGTTTGGTAAACTTATCCAACTTCAATAAACGGGCTAGGGCATCCTGCAACACTAGAGTAGCTACAATTCCTTCTAGAACCTGAACTAGTCCAACATGTACCGACTGAGTTAGAAGCTCCGCGTCTAGATCCATTTGAGACTTTACAATAGGTGCTGATGTTCGAGCATTATACTGAGCTCTGCTTTTGTCTCTTCCCCTAATTGTAGCTGGTATTGGGGCTTCATCTCCTGTCCGGTTGTAGACGTTTTGCGCGTTGTCGAGATTTGTGAGAGGATGAGAATAGACAAGTTTAATCATCAATGGTAGAATAAATTCGCACGATAGAGTAGAATAGAAGTGAAATTGTTCCTAACTTCATAGCCTCTTAGATATAAGTACAGACGTCTCCGTACCGATCCTTCAGACTCTACCAAGTTTGTTCGTGAATTGTGAGACCTAAGCAACCTAGTACTCTGATACCAACTTGTCACGACCCAAATTCTCAATCTTAGAGATCGTGATGGCGCCTAACATCACACTCGCTAGGCAAGTCAACGTTACAGTTCGATTAACTACTTTCCTTTGATTATCCAATTAGAAATAATAAAATAATTTTAAAGTAAACTTAATCTAATGGTTTCCAATGAATAACTCCAAATATAAAATGATAAACAACTAAATAAACCGAACCACAAACTAATTATATAAATAACTCTAAGACTGCCCCATGGTCTGGTGTCACAATTTACGACTACTAAAGAATACTACAAATAATGGGCTGAAAGAAATAGTATATTGTTTTGCGAAAATATAAAATAGTCTCTACGAACTAGGAGAAGACTCTCGGGATCTGCGGACGCCGACAGATATACCTCGTGTCTCCGGATAATGAATGGCTGCTACTGCAATAATGAATAAATAAATAACTCAGTCGCCTATTCCAGGCCTCGGCTGTCACAAAAATTTCACACAACTTTTCAAGTTTCCAAACTTTAATTTAAAATAACCAAATGTGCAAGATATGGGAAATTTGTAGGATAAAACAATAAAGTTCCAAATCTTTTTAATAAAAATCAGTAAAGCATAATTATCTTCCCTTATCACGGTCATATATATTTCTCCTGCCCACCCTTATCACAGTCATATATATTTATTCCCATGTCCACCCTTATCACAGTCATATATATTTACTTTTCATGTCTACCATTATCACAGTCATATATATAAATTTTTAATTTTTCCTGTCCACCCTTATCATAGTCATATATTTTTGTTTCCCCTGTCCACCTTTATCATAGTCATATTATTTATTTCTGTCAAAACTTTCAAAATTCAGGCCAAGCCTTTCACAATACTTTTGTCTCAACAGTCATAAACAATAAACAGTAGTTCTCACAACTTCATAAATAATATCTCAAAATGAACCAACAAGAGGGTGTGTGTGTGTGTGTGTGTGTGTGTATATATATATATATATATGTATATATATATATATATATATATATATGTGTGTATATATATATATGTATATATATATATATATATATATGTATATACACACACACACATCTCGTAAAACAATGACAACCCACTCAGTCTTTATGTACCACAATGAAACCAAGAAAAGTAACTAATACCTTCCCAAACATGATTGCAACAAGACTTACAACAATATAACAAGCCAAGTAATTATAGAAGACAACAATGAACATGAAACAATTAAAAACATGAAGCAATTAGATTGGAAACGGGGAGGAGATCATGTAAACAGACAATTTGGTGGTGCATAGATACTCGTCACCTCAACTATACACCACTCACATGCAATTTCACATAATAATTTAGTTGGGGATTCCTATTCTCTCAAGTAAAGGTTAAACCAAACACTTACCTCAATTTCGCAGGTCACTCACTGTTCAATTATAGTTTTTCCTCTTGAATTCACCTCCAATACACTCGAATCTAACCATAATTAACTTAATATCATTAATTAATGCTAAAGGAATTAAGTTTACTAAAAACTATAATTTTTCCTAAGTTTTCTCCAAAAAAAAAAAGTTAAAACCCGACCCTGGACCCGCTTGGTCTAAACTCGGGGTTCGGACCAAATACGTTTACCCATTCACCCACGAGCCCGAATATACAATTAGTTTCGAAATCCGACCTCAATTCGAGGTAAAGATTCTATTTAAACAAAATTCCCTAATTCTTCATTTTTTACCATGAAAATTCTTAGTTTTTGATTTAAAAGTGATGAAAAATATTGGGTAATTGAAAGAGTAAAGTCTAGAATTGATTACTAACAACTTAGGGATGAACTTTGCTGAAGAAATTCGTCCTTAGGGATGTGGGTTTCGACAATTATGAAGAAAAAAGGTTTTGTCCGTGTTTAAAAGGATTTTTATATAGATTGGCAGGCCTTCTACGCGTTCGCATAGGGCCTACCGCGTTCGCATAAGCTACAGGGCAGCTGGCCATCGAGTTCGCGTTAGGGGGGCGTATTCGCATAGGGTACTGGGATCCCCCCCCCCCCCCCCCCAAGTCCAATACACTATGCGTTCGCGGGGCCCACACCGCGTTCGCACTGAACAAAAATGACCCCCAAGTAAATTACTCTGTGCGTTCGCGCCTGGGGTTATGCAAACGCATTGAACAGAATGCCTGAGCACCAACATCAGAAAACCAGCAGAGAATTTCAAGTGTAAAATATCCTGTGGCCTATCCGAAACTCACCCGAGCCCTCGGGGCACTAAACAAAACATGCAAGCAAGTCTAGAAAAATCATACGGACTTGATCGTGCAATCAAATAATAAAAATAACATATAAAACTATGAATTAAACCTCAAAACTCCTCTCTTTTTTTCAAGAACACTTAAAGTTCATTATTTTTCAACCGGACGTCCAAATCACGTCAAATAAACTCTGTTTTTCACCAAATTTCACAGTTAACATTTAAATACTATAACAAATCTGTACCGGGATCCGAAACGAAAATACGGTCCCGATACCAATGGTTTCAAATATTAATTCTTTTCTTTATTTCATTAATATTCAGCAAAATAATTTCTCTCAAAAATTGATTTCTAAAGCTTGGTGCCTCGGAATTCATTTTCGAGCATACGCCCAAGTCCCATATTTTACTGCGGACCTCTCGGGATTGTCGGAACAAAGATCCGGGTCTGTTTTACTCAAAATGTTGATCAAAGTCAATTATAATTAAATTTTAACTCTAGAGATCACTACTTCTCATATTTTCACATAAAAGTTTTCTGGTTTCACGTCCGGACTGCGTACGCAAAACGTGATATTTAAAATTTATTGTTTTATGGTTATTAAGCCTAGAACGGAGTCTAAATTTATAGAATGACCCCTTGGGTCATTACAGATTATGATAAATAAAAGTGTTTTACGCTCTATTATTATTATTATTATTTTTATTATTATTGTGATAAAAGGTTTGGATTCCAATTAAAAATAAGCTCTTTTTTTTATCACTGGCCTAATCTTATATAAGGGCATGTTACTTTTAATTGTATTTGTATTTTCATACTCGATTTGTCAATTTTTATGAGTATAGCTCATAAAAATTGCTCCCATAATTGTCAATGAAGTCTTTGATTAATACCAGTGTCAGTAATCATTTTAACGGTATAGAGTGCTTCCTGCTAATTTATTAGGAAATATCAAATAAGTCTTCAGTCCATAAGTTGCCTCAAATTTTCTTTTTCATTGACTTTTGGATGAACGTCATCTTCAAAATCCATTTTGAAAATACGAGAACTTCTTTTTTCCAGAATGAAGGGCATATTAAGCTCTCTTTATATCACTGTCCTTTATTCAATAACTAATGTTCTTAAATGTTTTTTCTAATTTTTATTCAGAAGAAGAGCACGTAGAACGAGACAAATAGATCGAAACATTCCTTGCCATCATATATTGGGACCAAAAGTAACGGAAGACTTGGATACGAAGTTAGAAGAATTATATTCACATATTTATTCTATTAATGATAACGATTATTTATTTGCAGGAAAAAAAAATGGAAAAGCTCCTTCCCGTTTATTACGTAATTGAAGATCTTATGCCACAGTTGTCTATGTGTTTCATTACCAAAATTTGATTGTATTTCTAAATAGGCTTTATATGAATTGTTGTGGCAAATAATGCTTGTGGCAATTTTTTTAATTAGTAGCAATGAATTTTTTTTATTTGTAACTAAACATATGTATTGCCACATAAGAACGTAGCTATATATTTTTATTTTCATAGCAAATGAAGAAAATTTATTGCTATAATTTTATGTTTCATGGCAAAAAAAAAATGGAATCTTAGCTATGATTTTTTGAATTTGTAGCTAAATATATACTCCTACAATTTCCACGTATCAAGAACATGGCTTTTTATTTTTACTTTTCGTAGCAAATGAACAAAATCTTTTGCTAGAGTTCTATATATTTCATGGCTAAAAGAATGGAATTTTAGCTACAATCTGAAAAGGTTTATGGCAAATGTTTTAATTCATAGCTATGGAGTTTTTAAGTTGTAGCTAAAGTTGAGTACTATTGCCACGAGATTAGGCTATAGAAATAGCTACAAAATTTGAGTTTGCATAGCAAATAAATTAAATCTTTTGCTACAATACAATATTTTGTGGCTATAATATGAAGATTGCTACAAATTTTGTTCGTCGTGGCAAAGGAATAAATCACTTGCTATAAGTATATTTTTAGTAGCAAAAAGCTTGTACTATCATAGCTACAACACACAAAATTTTTGTAGCAATAAGTATTACTCCTTAGCCACGTTCCATGTAAAGTCTATAGCTAATCTTTAGCTACGCTATATTTTGCTATGAATACTGCAAAAAAAAAATATTGTGGCTAAAGTGTTTTGTCACAAAAAATTTCATATTTAGCTACAACATTTTTCATAGCTATAGATGGATAATGTTGTTGCAGAGACTTTTTCCTAATGATAAGAGTAATAATAGAATAAAAGTTTAACATAAACCGTTCTGTTTTAAATAGTACATGAACAAATTTGACCCTTTTGCCTTTCTTGATTTACCTGGCTACAATTTCTTTCACGGTCATCTGCTTATGGCTGATTAGAAAGTCTGAATAGACTGCGAGGAGTTCCAAAATATGTTTCAAAAAGAAAAATATATACTAGTAACGAATTATACTGGGACTAACTTCTAATATAAAACTATCTCATGCGAATCCAAATTTAATTGGGTCTCAATACCTGACGTCAGGTGGGGAACAAAACAGGATCATAATGGATAGTAACATGTTGTGAATAAGAAGCCTACTGAAAAGCTATATTAGGAAGCAGGGAAAAGAGGAGACTTTACGGATGTGTTTTTATGTTGGGTTGGTGCGCTACTGAAAAGATGCACTGTTGCGTGAGTTGTTGGATTAATACTTACATGTTGATATGAGTAAGCAATAGCGAGTATAATAGTTGAATTTATAACCAATATTATACTAAGAAAATGATCAGTTATGTCTATTTATAAGTAGTTTATTACAAAAATTGACCAATTAATAGAATATTATAAATATTAGACAAATATTACTAATATTAGCCAATTAGCTATTTGAAGTAAAAAAGGTTAGATTTTTGCTTTTATTTGAGTGGGTGTTATTAGAATAGATTGGGTACATCTTAAGGAATGGTTTGGGGATGATTTGGTTAAGTTTTGAGGTGGTTTGAATTGAAATTAAAAGTAGAAGATGGAAATGAAAAAATTGATATGTGTATCACACTATGTATCATTTGTGTATCACATAAGTATCATATTTTTATTAAATGTATATCACATGTATATCTATGCATACATATTATTACGCGGCGCCTTCCTGAGGTTCTTTGGAAGGGCGATGTAAGGCTAAGCAACCGATGTCA
>ML345107.1:0-10607 GCA_005239505.1 Nicotiana paniculata | reverse complement strand
ATAATGGCCCACAATTCATAGGCTCACAAATCATAGAATTCTTCGAAAGCTGGCAAATCAAACGGATCACTTCAACGCCATATCACCCTGTGGCTAATGGTCAAGCTGAGTCAAGGAATAAGGTCATCATCAACAATCTAAAGAAGTGACTGGATAAAGCCAAAGGAAACTGGCCTGATGAGTTACCAGTGGTACTATGGGCATATAGAACAACTTCAAAAACAGCCACGGGAGAAACCTCGTTCGCACTTGTCTATGGCTCGAAAGCATTAATACCTGTGGAGATTAGCGAACCAAGCATAAGGTTCGTAACAGCCGTGGAGGAAGCAAACGACGACGAATTGAGGACCAATCTGGACTTGCTCGAACCATGAAGAGAAGCAACACTAATACGGATGACAGTTCAAAAACAAATCATAGAGCGTTATTATAACCGTAAAGCTCATCTCAGGTACTTCAAGATTGGGGACTTCGTTCTCAAAAAAGTCTTTCAATCAACGAAAGAAGCAGGCGCAGGAAAGCTAAATCCAAACTGGGAAGGACCCTACAAAATCCGAGGCATAGCTGGGAAGGGTGCCTATGAGTTGGAAGCAATGGACGGCAGAGTTATACCAACAAGCTGGAATTCCATCCACATAAAGAAGTATTACTTCTAAGGAAAAGAAATACCCCCGGTCAGGTATCACACGTCCGATTTTATTTTGAACCTTTAAAAATTTTACTAACTTTTTTAGTGATAGGCATAAAGCTAACCCATCACCAGATGATGATATTAGACCTGCAAAGATGCGAGGAAATAACACAATTCCCGGTCTAGGGTTACACTTTCTGATGGACGTTTTAAAGGGTTAAGCAGTTATCATCTAAAAAACTATATACCTTCGAGTCCGGAATGTTTTTCCTTTTCAGGAAAAGGACCACAGGGAAGGAATAATCAAGTGCTCGAGATCTCATTCTTCAAAGCTCAAACACTTCGGGGACCATACAGTGTGGAAGGCTAAGACGAAGCAAAGAAGACTATCAGAAAGTCAAAAGCTCGAGCCTGAAGACCCATCTACCCAACGAGACAAGTGATACGAGCAGAATCGAAAGAGATCAAAAGAGTCATCCAAATACAAAGCCTAATGCAAAAATCCAAAAAACCTTCGAACATGTTCAGGTTGAAAGGCAAAATATTAGTCACGAGGAAGAAATGTACATCTTTATACTTATTCAAAACAGTTGTAACAAAAACAGTTAGGGGTAAAATATCATCATCAGTGTACTCATTCAAAAACTGTTATGATTAAAAACAGTTACGAAAACTTTGTACTCATATAGAAAATTTTTATCAAATAAAACAGTTACGAATAAGAAAACATTTCCCTCGAACTTATTAGAAAATTGCTTCCAACAAAAACAGTTGCGGGTAGAAACCCCAATATTTATAAAACTTGTTACTAGTGAAAAACAGTTGTTCCGTTGTATCAATATCGAAAAACTGTTACCTATGAAAAACAGTTATGAAATACAAGTGTATATCAAATCTGTTAAACAAAAACAGTTGCAACATGAGTTTTAGACGATAATCAAACACACGTAAAATGTCATGGAAGTTCAAACAAAGAAAACTTTCCTTGCAAACATCCTTAAACATGTGTAAAATTCCTATCACTCTATTGCATTATCATGAAGTTGAGACGTCTTCTTCATGACAATCATAAAGGGCCCTCTTTCATAAATGAAGACTACTACAAAAAGGCTCACAAACACCGTACCTACTATGAAAAGGTACGGGTGATTATAGCATCCTCATGCAAAAATTTAGAGGTAAAAACAAAAACCTCGAAAAATAAAGCATGCAAAAGACTTAAAGAGGGAAACAGAAACTCAACGGAAAACAAAAGTCATACTAGCATTAATATATTAAAACGGCTAAGCAAAAACTAAGTATTAACTTATACTTAGTCGTATAGAATTTTTATACATTGAGGTGCCCCTAAGTTGTCATTTGGGGACTTTAAAGAGATCCAAATTTACCACCGCTGGGACTGGGGGTGACCACCAATTGAGACAAAGATAAAAAAAAGGGGGGGTGAACCAACTAAACTTCTTCAGGAGGGGGGTTGACTTCACTGGCAGAAGGAGCGGGAGAAACTAGGGATGAAGAGGCACGAGCAGCTGGAGTCTCACAATCAGGTGAAGAGAGGTTATGACCTTGTTGAGCCTTCTCCATGGCTTCCTTAGTTTTAGCTATTTCAGAACTAAGGTCGAAACCCTCTTGACTTATTTCCGTCAATGTGTCAAGGCGAGAATTCATATACGCCCAACTCATATCAACAGCAGCCACCACTTCAAGATCTTCATGATCCCTTGCCCATACTTGAAGCTCAGCTCTCAATCTGTCCTTCTCCGCTTCAGCAGCTTCATGGGTGGCCCTTAACAGTACAATCGACTCCTCCAGAGTTTGAACTTTATCTAAAGCCTTACGAAGGTCCTCTTGAGTACGAGTGAGTGATTGCACGAGCTCTCCTGAGTATTCTTCCTTCTGCCCCAACAGGTTTTTCAAGTCTCTAATCTCCTCTGAGGCGCGAGACAGCTGCTCAGCAAATGAGGACTCCAGAACACTCTTGTCTTTATCAGCCTGACTGGAAGAAGCCTTCTCTACTGCCAGTTCTTCTGCCATGAGCCTCATCTTCCGCTTCAAGGTACTCGTTTCCTCTTCTAAAGAATCCATGTCAATCCTTAGGCTATCATAATGTGTCAGCATCAGCCTGCAACACTTTTGTCTCCTGATCCGTATTTGAGATCCTCTTCATAAGCTCCATGCCTATAAGATTAATATACAAGAAATAAACCAATAAGATATGATAAATTTCATATATGAAAATGAAAGAGGATAACCTGCATCATACCTTCAAAGAGGTATGCACAACTTCATTGGCCCACGTAAGAGCACTATGGCTGGCTAGCTTGGCTTTCTCAGTGGGACCTATCAAAAGATTGATCCACACTTCGAGCTCACCCGTTTTCTTGAAAAGATTCCCCTCAGTTGGAACCTCTATTACCACCTGCCGCATCTCTCTGTTGGAAGACCCTACTTCCCTAGCGGAAGGCATGGAAGCAGGAAGAGATGAAGCAGCAACAGCGCGGAGGGTTGAGGAGCTGGAGAAGCACGGGAAAAGCAGCAGGCACGGAGGGTTGAAGAGTTGAGGAAGCCATGGGAAAAGCAACAGCAAAAGCCGTCATAGCCAAAGGAGCAGATGAGACAGCTTTTCTTAAAGAAGCAGGAAAGACAGCAGCCAAAGGGACATCTTCAAGAGCAAGGTCAAAACCTTCATGAAACAAGTAATCTACAGACTTATGAATGGAGGAATGTGAAATATCTTCAAAGGTATAGGGCTCAACCACAGATACGAAAGGCATAAACTCATCATCTGAAACCACCCGCCTTTTCCGTGGCCTGTGTACTAAATCACCTTCTTCTTCTTCTTCTACGGAACGAGACTCACCAATCTTTCTCTTCGAGGAAGACGAACCAACAATAATCTCTTGGGCTTGAGCCAAAGACATCTTCGGGATAGATGAAGCAGACACCCCACGAGCAGAGAACCCTATCAAAAGGGAAAAAGTTAAGCGACAAAGAAAGAACAGACTCGAGTAAGGAAAGAAGCAAGAAAAAAAGCTTCACTTACCATGGGTCTTTACATGCCAACCATAGCTCCCAGAGAGGTACTTCCAAGATCTCTCTTCTAAAGGAGCAACGGACAACAATTTTTATACTCAATCACGGATACCGGAGACATTCTCAATAGTATCCATGATTGCTGAGAGAAGAAGAAACAGATACGGAGTTAGTAAAACATCTCAAGTCAAAACGAAGAAAAGTAAATAGATGTGAGCTAAAGCATACTCATGTGCACGATTCCACTTCTCAGGGAAGGGAAGATTTTCTTCACCCACTAAACCAACAGTGGGTACAGCAATATACCGGAGGTACCGACCCCTATCCTTATCATCTCTAGGGGTTACCAGCACTCTTTTGCTCCTAGTAGTCAGAGGAAAAAACCCTTCACGAAACAAGGTAGGAGAGTAGAGATGAATAATATGGTTGAAAGTAAAAGGAACCGAGGCTAAAGAAGCTAAACTCCTAAGACATGCGACAACTCGCCACACAAGCAGACCAACTTGTCCTAAGCATATATTGAAAAAACGGCAGAATTCAATTATGACTGGGTCAATGGGAGGTCTAAACCCTAGAGTAAAAGGGTACGTATAAGCAAAAGAATATCCTGTCTTGTAAGACGTTATTCTTTGATTACTATTCGGAATGTAGACAGGGAAATCAGGCCTCCAAAAACACTCCCTACGAACAAAGGAAATCTGACCCTCAGTTATAAGGGTTGGATACCTTTAGACACTCTCAAGGGAAGAAGATTCGTCTACGAGAACTTGATTATCTCTAGCAAAGACAAACTCAGCAGGAAAAATTTCATCAACTCCAGGTTCACGAAGCCGTTCACCTCTACCTCTAGACAAAGATCGAGAAGCCCTAAACCTCGGAGAAATTAGAGAACTAGCGGAAGGAGGGGGAACTATCTGAGAAGAAGAGGAGCCTCTCGAAGGAGTGGATCCTAGACTCCTAAATCTACCACCCCTCCGACTCCTAGTCGGAGCAGAAGATGGCGTTAAATTTTCAATATCTATTACTCCCTGAGGTTGATTTGAAGAAGACATGTTTACAAAGGCAAGAAGAAAGTTCTTTACAAAAGACAAAGTTAGAAAGTGTTTCGTGGAAGCAAAGAAAAGAAGAAAGGTATTTATACTTGAGGACAACCGTCAAACATGGAAAAAAAGAAAACTAACGATGAAAAGTCATAATTGAAGGTGTCACTTCGAGACTGACACAGCTGTAAAAAGCCCTAAAATGTGCCGAGTAAATGCATAACTAATCCGAGAAGGACACATGGTATGAGCATTAAATGGAAGTGACAACGACGCCTATGGTTCAGAGAAGGAAACAATGTTTCCAGGTAAAACGGCGAAAAAATATTCCCGCCATAAATGAGTATCCACTTACCAAATATTAATCCATAAATATATGGTAAGTAGGGGGACTATCTGTATTGGTAAAAAAGAGTTTCACACGTAAGCCAACTCTTGACAACTCAGCCAGTTATGTGGACACAGGAGAACGCGACAGCTGGATGTGATTCTTTCAAGAGGTACGGAATAAAGAGGCACGATTCAATAAACCCCCGAGCTCATCAGTCATGGGAAACTCAACCTGATCAAGACATGGAAGAGGCTCGGTCAGAATGAATCTGGACAAAGCTACAGGCAGATTCAAGGACCCACAATTGATTACTCGTACGTTATATAACCGTACCCCAATTATCGTTATCCTTTACAACGCCCCATTAATGTCATAATTAGTCATTAATGGGCAATCATAGCAAGAGTTTTACGTTATATCGAGGAATCTCCTATATAAGGGAGGGGAATACAGCTTGTAAAGGCATCTGATTCTCGAATACAATCTACTTTGCTTTTTTGTATTTCTGCAATATTGTCTATTACTCGTTTTTCTCTATTTCTTTGATTATCAGTAACCTGTGTTCATCCTAGAAATAGCTTTAGTCAAAGGATCTAATTCTTTTGTTAAACAATCCGATATGCCGGTATTGATATGGGTTGTGTGTCAGGTGGCAAATCAATACCAAAATCTATTTCTCGTACTGGAGGCAATCCTGGTAAATCCTCATAAAATACATCAGAAAATTTCTCTCACAACTGGTACATTTTCTATACTAATTGTTTCCTTTCTTGTGTCATTTACAATAGCTAAGAGACCCAAGCAACCTTTCTTCAGAAGTCGTTGAGACTTCATAAAAGCTACAACCTTGCAAGTCGCTGGAACATGACCCCTTTTAGAACAAAACTTGGTTCGTTTGGTATCTCAAACTTGACTATCTTTGCATGACAATCGATGATAGCATATCAAGAAGATAACCAATCCATCCCCATCAGCATGTCAAAGTCAATCATATCAAGTACAATAAGGTCAGCTAGAGTATCTCTACCCTCAACCCGAATCCGACAAGCACAATACACGTATTCAGCTAATAGAGACTTTCCAATAGGAGTAGCAACTAGAAAAGGATCATTCAATAGCTTAGGTTGTATATTAAACCTCAAAGCAAAGTACGAGGACACATAGGAGTGAGTAGATCCCGGATCAATCAACCCAAGTGCATCAAATGAACAGACAGAAAGAATACATGTAACCACAATATTCGAGGCCTGAGCATCCTGTCTAGTAAATGCAAAAACTCTCGTCTGAACTCTACCAAAATTCCCTTGTCCTTGATTCCGCACGGTCCTCAGGATCTCGTCCTCTATTTCCTATATCTGTAGCACCTGAAGTATTACGAGTAGTCTAAGTAGGTGCATCTGACTGAATAGAAGTCTGGTTGAAATTCCTCGGAGGCTTAGGGAAATCCCTCAAGTGATGTCCCAACTGGCCACACCGAAAGCACTCTCCAGTTAGAACACGACATTGGACCAAATGTGATCTACCACAGGACTGGCAGACTGGAGTAGTGGCATATATCTGCCCAAAATTACGATGTTCAGTTGTTGACGGTCCCCTAGTACCCTCTCTGTAATGTAGTCTATGTGTGGACTATGAAGATAGGTGTGTCCCTGTCTGAGAACCTTGTTGTTGTTGTCCCTGATTTCCTACTTTCCGATTTTCAGTAAAACCTCCACTGAAAGACCCTTCTATCTTGGCCTTCTTACGTAAATCACTAGTTGCACGCTCATCACGTCCCTTGTTTTCAATTTTTCTAGCAAGTTCGACTGCATCAGAGTAGGATAAAGTCTTCATCTGTGGAGCTACTGTAGTGTATAACCGACAAACCATTCCATCAATGAACCTCTGAACTTGAGCTTCTTTGGTAGGCACTAAGTACGGAGCATATCTAGCCAGCTTACAAAACTTGGTGTTATATGTTGACACATCCATATCTGGAGTCTGAACTAATCTCTCAAAGTCTCTAGCATATTGTTGCATCAGACTGTCTGGAAGAAAACGATTCATGAACAACTTAGTGAACTCGTCCCATGTCAGTGGTGTTGCTCCTGATGGCCTTCCTAGCAACATAGTTCACCATGTATTGGCCATATCCTCCAATCTGTATGCTGTGAGCTCCACGGCTCTCTCACTAGAACATCCTAGAGCACATAATGCCTTGAGTGTCTCATCCAAGAAACTTTGAGGAACTACTGAATTATCAGAACCTGTGAATTTGGTGATTTCAATTTCAGGAACTCTTGTAAGGATACTTCCTTGTTTCCGAAAGTTTGAGTCTGTGGGGGTGCTTGTGTCTATAAAGTAACATGAGGAGCTGAACTTCCACCCTGAGTAGGCACCAATGCCTCTAACACATTCAATAACCTTTCCACTGTTTCTGCAGGTAAGGCAACAGTAGGTACAACAGCTGGCACTGGTGGTGGAGCGTCCTGAACTCCCTGCCCTTGCACTTGATCTGGCATAGCAGCTTGGGCTTGACCCATGTTCCTAACTTCAGGTTGAGGAGGAGTCTGTCTTCTAGTTTGATGAAATCCAACTTGACCGCCACCTCCCACGTCCAGCAGATGAGGGTGTGCATCTCCTAGCCATCTATGAAAGAAATACTCTAAAGTCAATCTTAATTTATTTCAACGCACGATCAAAGAATGAAAGAAGAGAAAATATTCCTAGATGTTCAGTAGCCTCAAGATCATAAGTATGGGCGCCTACATACCCATGAACAAGACTCTACTAAACATTGTTCCATGACTCGGGACATAAATCCTAAGCTCTGATACCAACTTTTTCATGACCCAATTTAGGATCATGACCGGCGCCTAGGAGAAAGTGCCCTCAAGTAAGCGTCATCAATATTTTACAGAAAATCGGACAGAGTTTCCCCTGTGTTTGGACATCCCAAAAATTCCCTGTCTCAAATCAGCAACCAAACATCCTAATAGCAATTCAAACGAAAATGACTTTATCAATTAACCAAAATAAATATCTAGCATTAATAGTCCACCCAATAACAACTAGAAATATCATTTTATCTCCAACTTTGATAAGAATGAGCGATATTCAACATAAGTCTATAATAACAAAGAATACTCAAGACACTAAAAGGATGACCATGGAGCGACTCTAAGAGTTCAAAGAAAAGACCATAACAATAATTAAAATCTCTTCCCACGTTAACAAGTGAGAGGCTCACCAAGAACCATCAACATGTGTGCTTTAGTTAACAAAATTCTTGCCTGCGTCAACTGTTGTCTCTGAAAAAAATTTAGCGGGGAATGAGTCGCTAGCTCAGTGAGTATTAACACTTAACCACAATCAATTTTATTGGGGACAAGTCAGAAAATATGCTAGTATCTCAAACAAAAAATAACATGAAAATACCCTTTCAGAAACAATAAATAATTTTCAGTCTCATCATGTTTTTCTTGTAGTATAATACAATTAACAATTCAGTAATAAGCTCGATAACTACTGTATAATATCAATATTCACATTTGGGAGGTTTCAATGAACGAATCACGAAATCGGTATAACTGTGTACTTCTTCGCAAGAAGTCAAATATAAGGGCAGTCCCTACTCGAGGGAGATCGGTAACAGTATGCTAGTTCTACCTTCCCACTAGCGAGGGCTATAATGGTAATCTGTAATTATAAGGTGCACTAGGTCTAACGAACTCGCCGTTAGCTACGGGATCCTTCAATATCTACTCTCATTTATACTTGTCTCTGTAATCCGTATATACTCGTAGAAAATATTTTAAAACAATATAGGGCATTTCGGTTCTTATCAAATCATATAATTTAATTTCTATAACAGTAACTTTAAGTAACGGTAAAACAAATCTAGTGATAACAGAAATATTTAAAACCACGGTAATCATCTCAAATAACTATTTCGGTGTAATATCGAGTAAAAGAATTGTCCCACATGCAACTTAAAATAATCGGTAACATATTCAAATTAAAAATCATGTGTAAATCATGCAAGCTATGAAAATATAAATTGCGGTAAGATTACTGCTCACTGTACTCGTGTCGAAATACCAAATGCTTTACCTCGAGCAATTCGTACAAATTCCTCCAATCAATCTATAATTACATAATATCGATCTCATGTTAATTGCCTCATTTAGGCTAAATGCATCACTAATTAGAATACCCAATCCTCCGAGTTTTATATTTTATCATCAATTCGCCGAATTATATTTACCCATACTATGAGTAATTATTAGTCTGAAATCTTTTAAATAAAAAAGGTATTTATATGGTTTATTCCCTGTACTGTTCAATTTCCTTAATCGTGTGCATAAATTGAAACTGAAATACCCTTATTGTCCATAATATTCCTTTAATTGGTACTTATCTTTGTACTCAATACTAGACTTATCACATTCAAACCCAAATTCGATATTTTCATTGCAATTTAATTAAACACCAAAACTCAATCTTTGCACCTTTACTTAATTTACACCTAACAAAGATCTTATATAATGAGACTAGTTTAAGTACAAATACATCAGTACCCTTCTTTTTCCAAGTGAATTTACCCTACAGTAACATTGACTAACTTCCAATTACATTATTTGCCAAGAATAATTCTTATTGGTATTTAATTTCTTATAAGTTGTGAAACTTTTCAAATATATGAACTGAGATAAAAAAAAAAAATTACCAGAAAACCCAGATGAAAAATTCGAGTATTACTCGTAAAAATCAATAATTTCTCAAAGATTTGGTTCCAGCATTTTTCTTCTTCTTCTCCTTTTAAAATCCTTTTCTACGTTTTCTGAAGCAGATCCGCTTTCCCCTTTTCTTTCTTTTGTTTTTAGCTTCTGTTGCGTTTGCCTTTCTTTCCCTTTTCTTTCTTTGTTTGCCGTCAGTGTNAGTAACATTAAATGAAAAAAAATACCCCAACTTGAATATGAAGTAACAATTGTGCAAGTCTATTAACATTGAAATTCTGTTAATAACAATGGCAACACAAGGTAATTAGCTAACGGCAAGAGTATAAAACTAGAGTATAACGGAAAACGTATTGAAAACTTCGGATTGTACATAAGCAAATTTGCAAATATGAATGTTTTTTTGAAGTAAACTAGAATAAGTTATAGATTAATATATTGGAAAAATAGCCAAAAATATACTCAAATTATACTGAGAGGGACACCTTTGTCCCTGTTTGAAAACAAAAAATATATTTGACCACGTTAATAATGGCCCAAATATCCCATATGCAGTCATTATGGTAAATTCGCACGTGTTTGAGGGCATATGCAGTTTCCATCCCTATCCCTCGGCAGATTTTTATTTCAAATTCAAATTTTTGGTCAACTTTCTTGCATTGTTTTAATTGTATTTACCTTTTCAAAGCACATATCACATATACACATGCATAGCTACATCCTTTTTCATAAGCACGCAATGCACATATACATATACAATACTAGGCCAAATACGCAGATATGTACAATACTATATGTTAACTCTCTGTATTTGTAAAACAATTCTGGAAATAATAAAATAAATAAATAAATAA
>ML345106.1:0-27711 GCA_005239505.1 Nicotiana paniculata | reverse complement strand
CAGTTGATGGTCTTACTAAATCTCATTCTTCTATTCTCTCACAGATGGTGAGGACTCGGGCATCTGATATTCCAGACCCAGGAAATGTCGCTACCCCCGCCGTTCGAGGCCGTGGCCGAGGCCGGGGGAGGGAAACGGCCCGAGGGCGTCCCAGAGTTTCTCCATTAGCACCTCCAGAGGATCCTATCATCGAGGAGCAGGACGAGATACCTCCAGCAGATCCTGCCGCAGTAGATTTCATGACTGCACCAGGCTTTCAGGAGATCATGGGTCGTATGATGCGGTTCATGGACACTATGACCTAGGCTGGTTTATTTCCAGCGGATCCTGCCACTTCTCAGGTGGGAGGGGGAGCTCAAAACCCTACGGTCCAGGCTGCAGGTCATGCAGCGGCAGTATATCAGACTCCAGGTACTCTGCCCGTGGGTGGAGTACAGCCATCAGTAGCAGCACTAGAGCTCAGACCGGCTGCGGACGGTGATCCGCAGAAGCTACTTGATAGATGGACCCGATTGCACCCTCCGGTCTTCGGAGGTGAGAAAGGCGATGATGCCCAGGACTTCATTGATAGGTGCAGGGAAAGACTGCACAACATAAGGATTTTGGAGTCCCATGGAGTCGACTTCACTACTTTCCAGCTAGAGGGCAGGGCTCGCAGATGGTGGCAGTCATTTATCCTTGGTAGGCCAGCAAGTTCCCCTACTATCACATGGGAGCAGTTCACTCAGCTGTTCCTGGACAGGTATATTCCACCCTCCGAGGGGGAGGAGCTGTGGTACCAGTTTGAGCAGTTGGAGCAGGGGCAGATGTCAGTGACAGACTACGAGGCCAGGTTTTCAGAGTTATCTCGCCATGCCCTCATGATTCTTCCTACAGATGTTGAGATAGTACGGAGGTTTGTAGTTGGATTGCACTCAGATATTAGGGCTAACATGGTTCGAGAGGTGGAGATAGGTACTCCTTATCAGCTTGTGGTCGAGATAGCTCGCCGGATTGAGGGTTACCTATCGAGGGGCAGAGAGCAGGGTCAGCAGGACAAGAGAGCTAGATTTTCTGGAGATTTCAGAGGTGCCCCAGCCAGGGGTAGAGGTCAGTTCGGTAGAGGCCAACCCATCATGCCTCCATATTCAGCTCCTCCACCACCTTCTCGTGATGCTCCAGTGAGACCTTATTTCAGCGCTATGCCGGAGAGTTCTTACCGCCCACCAGCTATTCAGGGTCCCTCCGGCGGGTATTCAGGTCATCAGGGGTCTCCTAGTCCTTACTTCAGTGCCATGCCAGAGAGTCCTCATCGTTCCCCAGCTATTCAGGGTTCATCTTCAGGGCAGCAGACCATGCCTCCAGAGAGGTGTTACGAGTGTGGGGATTCAGGCCATATGAGGAGGACTTGTCCCAGGCTTAGAGGCAAGGCCATTTAGCAGAGTTACCAGCCCGCACTCCCAGCACCGGCGCCCCGTCTACCTAGAGGTAAAGTACAGGCTGGTAGAGGTCATCCCAGAGGTGGAGGCCAGGCAGGGGGAGCTCAGCTAGCTCCTATTAAGTCCAGCGGAGGTCAGTCTTCAGGTACTCCAGCCAGATTCTACGCCATTCCGGCCCGAGCAAATGCAGTGGCCTCAGATTCCGTGATCACAGGTATTATTTCAGTATGTGGTAGAGAGGCATCAGTGCTATTTGACCCAGGATCTACTTATTCATATGTGTCAGCCTTGTTTGCTTGTTTTCTGGATGCTCCTCGTGAGTCCTTGGGTTCTCCTATATATGTATCCACTCCCGTTGGTGATTCTGTAGTGGTAGACCAGATTTATCAGTCTTGCGTGATCACATTCTGTGCTTCCCACTCTACGTCCACGTTCAGGGGAAACAAGAAAAACTCGGAGAATGGGGAGGAGGAGTCAACTAGGGGACCAAACCATCAGCCACATGAACTTCATACTCTGGAACTGTATAGGAGCCCAAAATGCTGACTTTAGGCGCAATTTTTGTTCATTGCTTGACTACAACAGACCCTCCTTGGCGGTTTTACTGGAGACTCATTGTCAAGATCATCAAGGGATTAAGGATGATTTCAACTTCAGTGGTATGATACATGTATCTAGCATGGGCNGGGGGGGGGGGGGGGGGGGATTGTTATATTATGGCACACTGAGGCTCTAACCATTGCACCAGTAGCAACAACCGCACAGGAAATACATTGCGAAATCCAGGTTCACCCCTTCAATTTCAAATGGTTATTTACGGCCGTTTATGCTAATAATGATCTAATTAATAGGAAAATATTGTGGCAAAACCTAATGTGCTTGTATGATAACTACAAAGGCCCATGGATTATAGGTGGTGACTTTAATGAAATAACACACGCAAATGATAAATTTGGAGAACTGCCTATAAATAATTCACGTACAAAATTATACTTTCTAGATTGCATTACTTATTGTCACCTAACTGATTTGGGTTACAAGGGTAGTCGTTATACTTGGACAAATAGTAGATCAAAAAATCATAATATACTTGAACGCATTGATCGTGTTCTAGTTAGTTATGAATGGCTCAATCACTACCCTGATGCCCTACTTACACATTTACCAAGAACACATTCCGATAATTGTCCCCTTTTACTACAATTACAACACCACACTTTACTTCGACTAAAAATATTTCATTTTGAAACAGTCTGGATAACTCATCCAACTTTTCCTTCAATAGTTCAAACTGCATGGCACGGCCAACTACATTTGTTACCTGCCATCAATCAATTTACCACAACAGTTCAAGAATGGAACCGTTTAACGTTTGGAAATATTTTTAAAAGGAAAAGAAAACTTCTAGATAGACTAGGTGGAATTCAAGCTTCAATACATTATCAGACTAGTTCATTCCTACAAAATTTGGAACAACATATAATTCTAGAATTTAATCACCACCTTAAGCTTGAAGAGGATTTTTGGAAATTAAAATCTCGCATACAATGGTTAAATTAAGGGGACGCAAATACTAAATATTTCCACCTTACAACTCTTAATCGGCGTAGACATAATCGTATCACAGCCCTACAAGACCAAGGGGATAATTGGATCACGGATTCTCACACAATCAAGGATAATATTATACACTACTATCAAAACCTTTTCACAACTCAACAAAATGTCTCTGTTCAAACAAAAGACATTCAACCATACAACATTCTCACTCAACAACACTGTTGTGCATTGACTCAACCATTAGAATATCTTGAAATTATTAATGCTATTAATTCTTTTAAACCTCTTAAGGCTCCTGGACCGGATGGACTACACCCACTCTTCTATCAAAAATATTGGGACACTATAGCAACTTCTATAAAATATTTCTGTCATAAAGTTTTTATTGATTACCAAATAGATCCTTCCATTAATAAAACCCCAGTCTGTCTCATCCATAAGAATAAACATGCAGCTACAATAACTCAATACCGTCCTATTAGTCTATGCAACACTATTTATAAAATTATTACAAAAATTATTGTAAATCGTCTTAAACCACTTCCGGAACACATTATCAGTCCTACGCAGTCTAGTTTCCAGAAAAATAGAAGATCGACAGATAATGCCCTAATTGTCCAGGAAATCATTAACAAATTCTAAAAAATGAAAGGGAAAAATTTCAACATGCTTGTTAAGCTAGACGTGGAGAAAGCATTTGACAAACTAGAATGGTCATTCATATGTAATACTCTCATTACTCTTAAATTTCCCCCAAATTTTACCAAACTAATTATGTCTTGTATCACAACTACCTCAACTTCCATTATCATTAATGGAAACCCTACGAAATACTTTACACCCACACGTGGTATAAGACAGGGAGATCCTTTATCGCCCTATATTTTTATTCTATGTCTTGAAATACTTACAAGACAAATCAACATGGCAGTTGACCATCATGTTTGGATACCTCTATCTCTATCCGAAAGAGGGCCGCAACTATCCCATTTACTATTTGCTGATGACATTATTCTCATGGCAAAAATTACTGATACTACTTGCAATTCAGTGATTAACACAATTACCCACTTCACCCACCATTCTGTACAAACCATAAACTTAGATAAATCAAAAATTTTCTTTACAAGAAACTGCACTTCTGAAATAAGAACCCATGTACTACACCTTTTCCATATGAATGAAGGGAAAAATTTTGGATTCCCTATTTTTATGACAAAACCTTCCAAGCGAGATTATCAATTCCTCATTGATAACTTCACTACTAAATTAGCGGGTTGGAAAACAAAATTCTTAACCCGAGCAGAAAGAATCACTTTAATTCGCTCCACTCTAAATCACCTTCCAAACCACATAATGCAGTATATAAAAATCCCAACGCATATCCTTTCACATCTAAATCACTATCAACGAAACTTTCTATGGGCTACCACTTCACAAAAAAAGAAACTGCACCTTCTCAAATGGAATACGATAACCAAGTCTTTAGATTAAGGAGGCCTAGGAATACAAAATTTATGTGCTAAAAATCAAGCTCTCCTTGCATCACTTGCATGGCGAATTTTTCAAAATCCACACCAACTCTGGGCACATGTACTAATCCACCAATACCTGCGACCACCACATAAAAGAATATCTAATACATTCTCCACTTGGCGGAATATTATTCAGGGTTGGCATCATTGCCGATTAGGATATTAGTGGAACATTAATACGGGGCAGCATGTTAGATTTTGGCATGACCCTTGGATCAGCCCTAATATGACACTACGAAATTCAATCACTGGTCCTCTTCCACATCATGAAGAATTCAACCTTGTTTCTAACTACTACTACAATCATACATGGCATTTAAAAAATTACCGTTTGTCCTGCCTTGCCAAGTTCATACAAAACTTCAAGAAATTTGTATGCCCTATAAAGCCAATTCTTTTGATCAAATCTATTGGGCCCTCACAACACATGGTACTTTCTCGGTGAAATCAATCTATACAGCTATCACTTCTCAAGAAAGTTTTCGGTATTCCTACAAATGGATTTGGAAGTTACCCATTACACCAAAAATCAAAATCTTCCTCTGGCTCTTAGCACATGATCGACTTCCAACTGCTATGTACCTATCTCGATTAGGCATCCTCTCATCATCTATTTGTCCCCAGTGTAACACAACACCTGAAACTGTTACGCATCTCTTCTTACAATGTCCAAAGAAAAATCAAATTTGGACTGCTTTTAATAGTCCTCTACCATCCATGGATTTCACTGTTCCCCAAGCTAATAATCTAGGTTGGTTACATTAATTAGTGCATATATCACATCTATCGACACCTTATCAAATTCCTACAACAACCTTCACACCATTTGTCTTATGGTCTCTTTGGACTCACAGAAACAAGCATGCTTTTGAATACACAAAAAACCCTCTGCATATACCTACTATCATTAACATGGCAGCAGAATATTACTTCTTAACAAACAAAAAATCTAAAGGATTTCCTACTACCCCTATATACATTAAATAGCATCCACCAGAGGAAAATATTTTTAAATTAAATATTGATGGATCCTGCACTCCTAACCACAATAAATATGGTATTGGGGGAGTTTTTCGTAACCACCTGGGACACTGGATTTTAGGTTATGCTGGCAAAGCTACATCGGGTGTACCAGTTCAGACTGAACTGCTTGCTTTACTCATGGGCCTTAAAATAGCATTCTTACATAGACTCTATCCCATCATCATTGAGACGGATGCTCAGGGACTAATAGGTATGTTTACATCACCACCTATCCAACATACTAATATTATTAATGATTACAGGTGGTTGCTCCTCCAATTGGCTAGCCTTGTATCCAGCACATCTACAGAGAGCAAAATTGTGTTGCAGACACTTTAGCTAAATTTGGAGCCACGCATGCACAAGAGAGTTGCATCTTTTTTGGAAGCCTACCAATTTTTTGGAAGCTTCTTACTATCGGGACCTCAATGGTCCACTTCACAAGAGGCTTAGCAAATGCAATTCCACCAGTTCAACACAATTGGCCTCTGTAATACCTACTCTATGTGATTACCCCAGCTAATCTAGTTCGGTTAATAGGAATGTTTCTAGTACTAGTTCTACTGTAAGCAATAGATTTTGTATGGGAAGTTATGTACCACCAACTTACTCACTTGATATGATGCCTCTAAGGCACCTTGTACACTGCCCTATGGGGCTTGTTTGATTATATAATATTAGTAATCCTTTTGACCAAAAAACAAAAAAGAATATTGTTTTCTACTATAAAATAAGAGGAAGTCCTTGGTACGACGAAGGGCATTCCGGTAATTGTAGCATGTGTAAAAAGCAATACACGTCGGTGCTCATTTCATATTACGTGTCAATTGATGGTTCCACTATTATGTGGATAGAGCCACATCACAAATTGGCTTTTGTAAATTTCTTAAGCATTTTATTTCTATTTTCATTTTTCATTATTCACACACTCTTTGTCTTTTTTTTTTTTTGGTCAAAAGGGTTACTAATATTATATAATCAAACAAGCCCCGTAGGGCAGTGTACAAGGTGCCTTAGAGGCATCGTATCAAGTGAGTAGGTTGGTGGTACATAACTTCCCATACAAAATCCATTGCTTACAGTAGAACTAGTACTAGAAACATTCCTATTAACCGAACTAGATAAGCTGGGGTAATCACATATAGTAGGTACTACAGAGGCCAATTGTGTTGAACTGGTGGAATTGCATTTTCTAAGCCTCTTGTGAGGTGGACCATTGAGGTCCCGATAATAACAAGCTTCTGCAATGAGTGGTAGTCTCCCAAAAAAGATGCAACTCTCTTGTGCATGTGTGGCTCCAAATTTAGCTAAAGTGTCTGCAATACAATTTTTCTTGGGACAACTCATTCCTTTTGGGAAAGGGGTTTTGCATATTTTGAAGAGTCGACACCTAACTATTTTAACGGTGCGTTAGGGCACCTAAGGGGTTCAATTACAACTGCATTGCTAATCAGAGATTTGGGTAAGGGCTTGAAGTTATCCTAAGGGGAAGGTGTTAGGCACCCCTCAGGATCCACAAGTGTGGTTCCCGACCAAATGGTTTCGTGAATTTGTACAAATAGCAAATAACAAGTAAAGGCTCAAATAAGAGGGGATTTAAATCTCAAGCATGCAGATGTTTGAAAATAGTAAAGGAGATTAGTCTTTGAAAAGGATTACGAGCTAAGAATATAAGAGTTTTCCTAGGTTTATAATAATATGGATCACATCAATGCAATACCCGGTAATCACTCCTCGAAGAGGGGCTACACGTGGTATTAGCGCACCGGTCATCATATCCATATCCTACCCTTCCCACCCCGTAAAGGGGATTAAAGCGCGTGTTGGTCACGTATTCTATTGTGTGCTATTACCCGTCCCATTTTATCAGTCCTGGAGGAGGTTAAGACTACTATCCTAAAAGGTAGGTACTAGGCAGACCCTCAGGTTTAAAGGGCAGAATTCTAAGGCGACAAGCAAAGAACATATAGGACTGCAGTCAGTGGGAAACACATAGGAGCATATAGGAAGCACAAATTTTCCTCCGCAGATAATGCATATAATTAGCACGACTCAAACACATATAAGGGCAGTATTGTTAATTAAGATCCTAAGACATGGTATCTAGGTGAATTCAGAAGATAAACAGACATGCATACTTGTTTTATAACTCAAGGAAAACATACTCTTAATCAGTTTGCCTACTGATTTAAAGAAAGACCTATTAGTGTTAAGCAGCACACACGAAAGACATATTTCTAATTTTGAAAAATTAGTTACCTAAGGCTTGCCTAGGCGGGGGAAGTGTATATTAACAAAATTATTAAAGGAACTGTTGCAAATTATTACTTAAACATGTTGTTCTAGGTTGTTCAGAACACAAAAGCATTACCAGTTATTTTTTAGAGACAAACTGAGTGGGTGGTTATACTTTTTATATCTTAGTAATTAGACTAAATGTAGTTGAGTGATTAGGGCCCTATAACATGATATCTAATGCCCAGACAGAGATGCAGAATGATGCGTATGCAGAATTCCTAAGCATGATTTCTAAATGCTCAGTATTAATCATGGTTTCAGAAGATGCTAGAATGATAATTTATTTTAATTTTGTTTAGCCTAAGACAGGATTCCTAAGCGTACATGGCAGTGTGGAACATGACAGTAGAAAATACCATTTATTAGCAGGACTTTTCTAAGCAAAAGTGAACATGTTGAAACAGTGGGCATGGAACCTAATAAACATGATTTCTAATGCATGAATATGAACATATGGGCCTAAACATGATCTCTATTTCACAGATAGGAAATAGTCTAATATCATGATTTCTAATGCATGAATTCCAACACATGGGCCTAAACATGATATCTATTGCGCAGATAGGAAATAAAGTCTAATAACATGATTTCTATCCCTTTAACAACTAATGCATGCGTAGCTACCCCTCCCTTTTCACTATCCATCCCCTGAGTTGTTTACAGATTATTACAGGCCAGGGAATTATGAATTACACAACCAAAGGAAAGTAAGAAGTTACTTCTATAGGGAGCCTTCAATTAGGCCTAGATCTTCCAAACATCACTGCCTTATGGTATTGCATAGCCTTTTCAAAATCCGGATGTGTCAGAGTTCCCTAAGGACCTCTAGGGCTTCCGGGCAGTGCTCACACCCAGACATAGCCAAAGAATTAAACATGTGCAGTGTGGAAGTGCCAACCTTGTGTGTCAGAGTTCAGAGGGTGCTCAAATGGTTTCCAAAGCAGTGCTCACACGAAGGGGGATGAACTTAAACTTCTAAGAGTGTGTGTGTGAGTGCTTTTATTTAAAAGGATTTAGTTTGAGAAAGAGTCAGTGAGAAAACAATTTTTTTGAAGAAGGAAATGGAAGCTTAACATCACAAAGGACCAAGGATAGTCCATCAAACACAAACATGGGCAATGGGATTAGGGACAAATACAGAGCATGTAAGGGCATACACACAGCAGGCAGATAAGCACACAGACATGCAATCAGGAAACTTCTAAGGGTCTAGAGGATCAGGGAGTATAGTGCTAGGTCAGATTAATACCTAAGGCCATGGTTAAACTAATGTGCCAGTCATAAGCATGTAAGGAGTAGGTGCTAAGTGTACAGAAACATGCTGGTCATAAACAGATAAAGCCTAATTTACATGCATAGGGGACTTCAGGGTCCTAGATACATGCTGAAGAATAAGTAAGCAAGTTGGAAGCATGCTGAATCACAACAGTAATGAAACATGTTGGTTTGAAGACTGAAATATAAATTAGGATATACAAGTGAAGTGGAGAAAGCAATAACACAAACAGGAAAGTAGGAGAGTGCACAATATCTAGCCTTGGCTTGCAGCCGGCTAACCTAGAGTAGTAGTAATTAGCACAGAAGAGAGAGCAGAAAGTCTTTTGAGTTGTGAGAGAGATTTTTTTTGAAAAGATTGGTTCGTGTCTCTGTGTGTGTATGAATAGAGTATATATAGTTTTGAAAAACATGCAGAGGAATAAGGTGGAAATAATAGTTCAGCCGTAATTAAAGAAACAATCATCAATTAGAATTAATTTAGTATACAGACTTCCTTTAGTTAAGGAGTCATACCCTAACGGTAACAAGTAGTGGAAACAAAAGGAAAGGAATCAAGTAAAATGTATATAATTACATAAATAAACACAATTAAGATCCAATCAATACAAGTACTTCCCACAATTAAGGAGTCATAGTTCAAACGGATACCACAGTAGTAAAGAAGGAAGGAGAACTAATTTGAAAAACTCATTTTAATAGTACAAAGAGTAGTAAAGAATAGGGCATGTGATTAAGGCTAGGTACAAAATAATTGATTAAGGAAAGTATATAATTAATTGACAGCATACTTATACATAACAGAAGGTAGAAAATAATTCTGAAAATTAGTAATCACAGGGAATCAATTATCAAATAAGGCAAGTGTCACAAAAATATGCAAAATTAGTAAAGGGTTCTAAGGAAAAATACACAGAATCACAATTTTAAGGAAAATATCATAGTTCTAAGGAAATAGAGAAGATAACACTGAGAATAAGCAGGTAATAAACTAGAATCAGGACCATAAGGAAGAACAATATAAAATATGAGTTAGGGTTTCATATAGAGCATGATATAGTAAGGAATAATCGAACATAAA
The DNA here is from genome assembly GCA_005239505.1 of Nicotiana paniculata. Lineage (NCBI taxonomy): Eukaryota > Viridiplantae > Streptophyta > Magnoliopsida > Solanales > Solanaceae > Nicotiana > Nicotiana paniculata. The sequence continues at coordinate 17,521 of ML345106.1, read as the reverse complement.
AAAAACCCTAACAAGCAAACATAAGCAAGAATCACAGAATCGTAAGATGTTTATGAGAAACATACAGATCAACTAAACACAACAACCAAGACGAACTCAAGGCCCTTAAAAATGGGGGTTTTTAACAGAATAACTCAAGTAAAGAGAGAATGCTTAATCAAACATTTAAAATATACTGAGAATCATAGGTTAGTACCAAAAATCAGAAGAGAAAGCGTTTTGAAAGGGGTTAAGAAACCCTAATTGAAGATGAAGCGTTATTTTAGAGAAATCGGAAAACCTTTAAGGAAAATAATAAAGAGCCCATAATATACATAGATCTAGTCAGATCTAGAAGAAAATCGAAAAATACAAGGGGTTAGGGTTTTAGAGAGTTGAAAAACAAGGAAAACCTTGAAGATGTTGCCATCGTTAGCCGGAAAAGTCATGGCTCTTACTCAGACGGCCGAAGGAGGCCGGAAGATGGCATGAGGGACCATAGGTAGGAGTTGAACCACTCCAGGCTCTCCTGAGGGCCTTAGGGTGCCTTAGACCGGTGTAGGGTGAAGCAATAACCAGGAGACAGTGGAGGACCACAGTCTCCGGCGAGGGAACCAGCCGGAGAAGACGAACAAACTCCATCGGAGGTGGAGAGATAAGGGAAGGTTCTAGAGATAACCAGAGAGAGATAGAGAGAGAATGAGAGATTGGGAAATGAGGGGTCGGAGGGGGTAGTCTTTAGGGTTATTAATGGTAAGAGTGCATCTGGGCCGTTGATCAAATTTGATCAACGACTCAGATAGATCCGGGGTTGGGCCGGTTATGCAATTGGTTTGGGCTGGGTATGGAATTGGGTTGATTAAATTCTGATGGGTTGGGTTAGAACTAGGCTAGAATTTAAATAAATGGGGCTGATTATTAAACACCCATTTAAAATATATAAATAATTAAATAAAATAGTTAGTAATCATATAAAATGAAATTGATGCTAGATAAATGAAATTAAGGTAATTAATGAGTATAAAAAAAATAAAATGAAATAATTATTGATTTAAATGGTATAAAATGTACAATTAGGCCATAGTTGCAAAGTTATTGTAATTATGATCAAATAATGCCAAATTGGCTAATTTTGTGAAATAATTAAACCCTAATAGGATTAAAAATGATATATTGACTGGGAAATATTTTGAAATTTTTTATAATACAATTTATGAATAAATATTAGATATAAAAAATACTAAATAAATTGGAAAAGGATTTAATAAAATATGAAAAATCTCGAAAAAATACCAGCTATTATAAAGAGCGATTTTGAGGGTATATATATATAAATTTTAAAATAATTTGTGAAAAAAAAATTGGGTATCAACAATACCACGTGTGGGTGTAAAGTATTCCGTAGGGTTTCCATTAATGATAATGGAAGTTGAGGTAGTTGTGATACAAGACATAATTAGTTTGGTAAAATTTGGTGAAAAGTTAAGAGTAATGAGAGTATTACATATGAATGACCATTCTAGTTTGTCAAATGCTTTCTCCAGGTCTAGCTTAAGAAGCATGTTGAAATTTTTCCCTTTTATTTTTTGGAATTTGTTAATGATTTTCTGGACAATTAGAGCATTATCTGTCGCTCTTCTATTTTTCTGGAAACTAGACTGAGTAGGACTGATAATGTGTTCCAGAAGTGGTTTAAGACAATTTACAATAATTTTTGTAATAATTTTATAAATAGTGTTGCATAGACTAATAGGACGGTATTGAGTTATTGTAGCTGCATGTTTATTCTTAGGGATGAGACAGACTAGGGTTTTATTAATGGAAGGATCTATTTGGTAATCAATAAAAACTTTATGACAGAAATATTTTACAGAAGTTGCTATAGTGTCCCAGTATTTTTGATAGAAGAGTGGGTGTAGCCCATCCTGTCCAAGAGCCTTAAGAGGTTTAAAAGAATTAATAGCATTAATAATTTCAAGATATTGTAATGGTTGAGTCAATGCACAACAATGTTGTTGAGTGAGAATGTTGTATGGTTGAATGAATTTTGTTTGAACAGAGACATTTTGTTGAGTTGTGAAAAGGTTTTGATAGTAGTGTATAATATTATCCTTGAATGTGTGAGAATATGTGATCCAATTACCCCCTTGGTCTTGTAGGGCGGTGATACGATTATGTCTACGCCGATTAAGATTTTTAAGGTGGAAATATTTAGTATTTGCGTCCCCTTCATTTAACCATTGTATGCGAGATTTTAATTTCCAAAAATCCTCTTCAAGTTTAAGGAGGTGATTAAAATCTAGAATTAGTTGTTGTTCCAGATTTTGTAGGAATGAACTATTCTGATAATGTATTGAAGCTTGAATGCCACCTAGTTTATCTAGAAGTTTTCTTTTCCTTTTAAAAATATTTTCAAAAGTTAAACGGTTCCATTCTTGAACTGTTGTGGTAAATTGATTGATGGCAGGTAACAAATGTAGTTGGTCGTGCCCTGCAGTTTGAACTATTGAAGGAAAAGTTGGATGAGTCATCCATATTGTTTCAAAATGAAATATTTTTTGTCGAGGTAAAGTGTGGTGTTGTAATTGTAGTAAAAAGGGACAATGATCGGAATGTGTTCGTGGTAAATGTGTAAGTAGGGCATCAGGGTAGTGATTGAGCCATTCATAATTAACTAGCACACGATCAATGCGTTCAAGTATATTATGATTTTTTGATCTACTATTTGTCAAAGTATAACGACTACCCTTGTAACCCAAATCAGTTAGGTGACAATAAGTAATGCAATCTAGAAAGTATAATTTTGTACGTGAATTATTTATAGGCAGTTTTTCAAATTTATCATATGCGTGTGTTATTTCATTAAAGTCACCACCTATAATCCACGGGCCTTTGTAGTTTTCATACAAGCACATTAAGTTTGGCCACAATATTTTCCTATTAATTAGATCATTACTAGCATAAACGACCATAAATAACCATTTGAAATTGAAGGGATGAACCTGGATTTCGCAATGTAATTCCTGTGCGGTTGTTGCTACTGGTGCAATAGTTAGAGCCTCAGTGTGCCATAAGATAACAATCCCCCCCCCTCCCCCCGAATGGCCCATACTAGATACATGTATCATACCACTGAAGTTTAATCATCCTTAATCCCTTGATGAGCTTGACAATGAGTCTCTAGTAAAACCACCAAGGAGGGCCTGTTGTAGTCAATCAATGAACTAAAATTGCGCCTAAAGTCAGCATTTTGGGCTCCTCTACAGTTCCAGAGTATGAAGTTCATGTGGCTAATGGTTTGGTCCCCCAATTGACTCCTCCTCCCCATTCTCTAAGTTCTTCTTGTTTCTCCTGAACGTGGACGTAGAGTGGGAAGCAAGAGCATTGCATACTTCTCCACCTCCAGATTTGTGGTAGGACGTAGATGAAGAGACACTGCTATGAGGTTTGGAAGGCACTTTACGTAGATTTTTCTTTCGTATTCTTCTTTCTGGACAAATACTTTTATTCCATAGAGCCATGCATGGACCGGACGAGTCTCCCTGTTGTAAATCACTGCCGCCTCTAATTACTCCTGTAATTCTTCCATTTGTTCTTGTGGACTGTGAGGGTGGGGTGGCGACTGGTGAGGGGATGGAGGTAGTGTGGCTGTCTCCATGATGGTTGTATCCATGGAGTTATGACTGTAGGAGTTGGATAGAACGACATTTGGATATGGTTTGGATGAAGGTGAGATGGGTCCCAGAATGGTGTCGGAAGCTGGAGTGGTTGATATGGTGCCAGGAATTGTGGTTGCATCATGGACTAGTGATACCTACCAAAGATCTCTGTCCCCAGAGTCATTCCCTCCATTACAATTTGTGCTAGGTCCCTAGGGTTGTTTATTAGTATTGTTACCTCCTGAGTGTTTACTTCCATCGTAAACGTTAGTGCATGATTTTGCAGACCCGTTTCCAACCAAGAAATTAGTTGAATTGGTGCATGGAGTATCTGTGCTGTGTAAATTATCGTATTTGGTTCCATTATGAGGTGTGATGGTGGTTGTGATCATGGAGTACGTTGGTGATGAAGGTGGTGAGTTGACTGCCTGTGGTTTTGTGAGGTCCTGGCTAAATGGTTGAAATGGTTTTGAGACATCTTTTGATAATATAGGAAGATAGATTGTGGAAGAAGCAGTATGCGTATTTGAGGAAGATAGAGGTTGGTCTGTGCAGAAAATTGTGTTAATAAGTGAAGAAGGTGATTGATTGAGTGTGGAGATAAATAGTATAGGAAAATCTGATTGTTTAGTAGATTGAGGATGAAGTGGGATGGGGGGAGTTTTATTGGATGAAATTTTTTCTTGCATGACACACTCTTTGTCTCTCTTGTTGTGCTTCTTCTTCAGCTTTTCTCTGTTTGCTCGTTTCTCTTTTTATGGTAGCTTTTCTTCATCTCTATTTTCTTTTTGTTTAATTTTATTGTTTTAGTCGTTTGGTTTCTTTTAATTTTTCTGCTCCTCCCTCTTTTACCAGTTGTATTAATTCTTTTCCCTCTTTTATTTTGCTCATTTTCTTGTTTTGAACGGAAGTGCTAATGTATATGTGTTTTTCTTGTCATTGTAGTATAGTTCATGCGTTTATTAGTCTTCTCTTTCTCAGAGTTTGTCTATTTTGTTGGTGTGAGTTCTCTGTTCTCAGAGTTATTTGGTGTAATCATTTCTTTGTTATTGCAATTTCTTTATTTGTACCGTGCGTATATGAATGTTAGTTCCCGATTCTTTTTTAATAATTGTTAGATCTTTTACAAGCATGTTAGTATTTGTTCCGGATTTTACATGCATTATTATTTAACCAAATAATTGGATTCTTTTTCCAAAGCTATTTAAGAAGAACACGGGTTTCTGATAACCAAAGAATAAGATAATAATTGTAGGTAATTTGTAAATGGAAAGCAGTAAGATGCACAAAAAGTAAGTATATTGCATAGTAGTTCGAATGTTTTTCTTCCCTCCCATACATGTTATATTTTTCTCCCTTACATAGGGAATTTCCTAATATAACGTCTACCCTTCTCAGTGATTGAGCATTAATGATTAATGACTAATTATGACACTAATGTAACATTACAATGAATCAACCGTAACTGTTGCGTGAATGTTGTTTAACGTATGGATCTCTAATTTGAGGATCTCTGAATCTGCCCTTTATTCTGCCCAAATACACTTTGACCGTGTCTCTTCATCTTCTAAATCTGGTTGAGACTTCCGTAGCTAATTAACCCATTGGTGTGATTTGCCGTGCCTCTTTGGCTCATACCTCTTCATAGAGTCCCGTCCAGCTTTCGTGTATTCATTGCTCCACGTAGACTACCGAGTCATCAAGATTTATTACACGTGTGAAGCTCTTTTTTACCAATACAGATAGTCCCCCCACTTACCATATATTTATCAATTAATATTTGGTAAGTGGATACTCATTCATGGTGGGAATATTTTGCCGCCGCTTCACTCAAATCATTGCATCTTTTCCTGTACGTAAGCGTCGCTTGTCACTTCCATTTAATGCTTATGCCACGTGGCATTCCTAGGTTGGTTCAACAATTGTTCAACGTCTTTTAGGGCTTTCTTGCGGCTGCATCAGTCACGAAGTGACATCTTCAATTATGGTTTTCACATCATTGTTTTTTTCCATTTTTTGACGGTTGTCTTCGAGTATAAATACCCCCTTTTTCTTCTCTTTCACGAAAAACTTCTAACTTTCAAACTTTATTTGTAAAGAAATTTTTCTTTGCCTAGATATGTCTTCTTCAAACCAATCTAAGAGATTCATAAACCTTGATGATTTGACACCCTCTTCCGCTCCGACTCGGAGTCGGAAGGGTGGTAGACTGAGGAGTTTAGGCTCTACTCCTTCGAGAGGCGCTTCTTCTTCCCAAATTGTTTCCCCTCCTTCTGCTAGGTCTTTAGTCTCTCCAAGAGCTAGGTTTTCCAGGTCTTTGTCCAGGGGGAGAGAATATCACGAACCCCTACGCGAACCACGAGTTGATGAAATCATTCCTACTGAGTTTACCTTCACTAGGGATAGTCAGGTCCTTGTATATCAGTCGTTATCCCTTGATAGTGTTGATAGGTATCCCACTCTTATTACTGAAGGTTTGATTTCCCTTGTTCACAGGGAATGTTCTTGGGAGTCTGATTTTCCCATTTTTATTCCGAATAGCAATCAAAGAATAACGTCTTACAACACGGGGCATTCTTTTGTTTATACTTACCTTTTTACTCTAGGGTTTAGACCTCCTAATTATCCAGTCATCATTGAATTTTGTCGTTTCTTCAACATTTGCTTAGGACAAGTTGGTCCTCTTGTGTGGCGAGTTGTTGCGTGTCTTAAATGTTTAGCTTCTTTAGCCTTGGTTCCTTTTACCTTCACTCACCTCATTCATCTTTATTCTCCTACCTTATTTCGTCAAGGGGTTTTCACTCTAGCTGCAAGGAGTAAAAATGTAATGACCCGACCGGTCGTTTTACATTATCGGACCCTGTTACCCTAAATGAAACTTCCCATAATGGCTTATTGTGATTTACGACTTGCATGGGCGGGTGGTCCGGGATTCAGAAGTGTTTAGAGAAATATTGGAACACTTGGTTCCTTCAGGTTGGCCTTTAGGGCCAAGTTTGACTTTGATCAACATTTTTAGTAAACGATCTCAGAATTGAGTTTCGATGGTTCCGGTAGCTTCGTATGATGATTTTGGACTTGGGCGTATGTTCGGAATGGGTTTCGGATGACCGAGAGCGTTTCGGCGCCCAATATTGAAATAAGAGTTCCTTAAGTTCCTATTGTGGTCTGGGATGTGTTTTTGTGTTATCGAGGTCCGAACGAAATTCCGAAATCGGGAATAGTTCTGTTATGTCATTTATGACTTGCCTGCAAAATTTGGTGTCATTCCAAGTAGTATAGGTCGGTTCGGCGCGATGTTAGCGAAGTCTAGAAAACTTAAAGTTCCTAAGTTTGGTTCTAGGGGTTTTGAGGTGTGATTTTGAGTTCTAGGTTGCGGGTGTTCCGAAGGCTTGAGCGAGTCCGTATTATGATTTGGGACTTGTTGGTATATTTAGAAGGGGGCTCAGGTGGGCCCAGGTGCCTCTCGGGCACCAAACGAGGCCAAAACCAGCTGAAGCAGTTGCTGGTGCACCTGATCTGGTGTAACCGCAGGTGCGGTTGCCCAGTCGCAGGTGCGAGACTACTCCTGCGGTCCATTCCTCGCAGGTGAGACCCCCAGGTGAGTTGCCCAGTTCTCGCAGGTGCAGACTCCAGCCCGCAGGTGCGAGCCCAGGCCCTTGTCCCGTTTTTCCGCAGGTGCGAGCTATTGCTCGAAGGTGGGATCGTTGCATCGCAGGTGCGGAAACCCCTATAGGCAGTAAGGTCTTTAAGTGCGGGATTATCTCATTCCCACGCCATTTTCTTCCATCATAGGCGATTTTGAGAGCTTGGAAAAGAGCCCCACGACCCAGCCACTGAGAGGTAAGTAAATTCTATCCCAAGATTTGTTAATGCATGAATTCCTAGTTGAATTAACTACCTAATTAGTGTAAAATTAAGGAATTGGGTAGTAACCTAGGGCTTTCGATAAATTGAGAATTTCCCGTGAATTGTCTATGAAATCATACAAAAATCATATATTAATGACCCTTAGGTTGTGGGTGAGTGTTCCTTTCGAGAATTTTTGAAATCCGAGCATGCGGGCCCAGGGTTGGATTTTGGGATTTCTTCAAGAATGATGAATTTGACTAAATAGTAGGAGGATTCCATGTTTTGAGTATAATTTGATATATATTTACATAATGTTTGATTAGTTTCAAGTCCTTGGGTGACGAGTTCGGAGTTTCGGGCGCATTCTTGACCCGGGGAGTAGGTTCGACGTGAAGTGAGTCTCCTTTCTAACCTTGTAAGAGGGAATTGTCCCCATAGGTGATTATAAATGGTGGTTTGTCCTTATTTTTGGGGGCTACGCATGGACGAAGTGACGAGAGTCTGTGCGTAGATACTATTATGCCTTGTCGGGTAGTTTAGGACTCACAAGCATGCTTTATGTGTTGTATCTGTGATCTTGCATATGGATTAAGTAGTCTAATATCCTCGAATCTCACATGAAGGCCTAAGGACTAATGCTTTAAAGTTGACATTATTAAATTCTCACCCTGTTAGTATATTCCCTGCTAAATTATCTGGAATCTCTTGCTAATCATGTATTTATATGGGAACCCGAGTCGCATGAATGATTCGCGAGCGGGGTAGTCCTAGTATTATATTAACCCGAGTCGTATGAGTGATTCGCGAGCGGGGGTAGTCTTAGTATTATATTAACCGTGTCGCATGTTCGATTCGCGAGCGGGGCAGATAGATGCATCTATGGTTCGAGCCGTTTGACCCTCGGCATTGCACATTTACTTTTCACGGCGAAACGACCGTACGTTCATAGCATGTTATATGCTTGGTGATTTATGAGAATCCTTGTAATTGTAACTATTGATTTAATGAAAGAAAGAAGGTTAAATCGCTTGTATGCCATGGAAAGGGATGGTGTGAGGGTACTAGAGATTGTTAATTGATGCTCATTTCCTTTTTGCTGTTCATTACTTCTATTACTGATTAGCCTGTATTCATTTCACATTGTCTGACCCTAGTAAGTATCACGTCGACCTCTCGTCACTACTTCTTCGAGGTTAGGCGGGATACTCATAAGGTACATATCTGTTTATGTACTCATGCTACGCTTATGTACTTAATTGTACAGGTTCTAAGACTGGTGCATCTGGTTATCCGACCGGAGCTTGACCCTGGGAGTATATTCTGGACTTGAGTCCACGGTGAGCTGCTTCCCTTGGCGATTCTCAGCAGCACTACGGAGTTATCTTTGTTTACTTCTGTCTACTTCCTCCAGACAGTAGAACAATTTATTTCATCTTTTGTATATTCTACTAGTTCGCCTGTAGACTTGTGACACTAGTTCCTGGCACACACATATTAGACTTTATATTTTTGGGACTGTATATATATTGGTTCATGATCCTTGTGGCTACATTTACTTAAGTTGGTTAATTTATCCACTTCTACTTAAATGTTCTAAGCTTAAAATTTCGTAAGTGTGGGGATGATTTGTCAAATAAGGATAATTTCACTAGTAAACAAACTGTTGGCTTGCCTGCCCCAGTGTTGGGCACCATGACGACCTGAGTTAGGATTTTGGATCGTGACAACATGGTATCAGAGTAGGTTCACGTAGGTCTCTTAAGTCACGGGCAAACCTAATAGAGTCTTGCGGATCGATATAAAGACGTATGTATTTATCTTCGGGAGGCTATAGGCTGCCTCTCTTTATTCATGATCTATCGTGCAGTTGATGGTTTACTAAATATCATTCTTCTATTCTCTCACAGATGGTGAGGATGCGTACATCTGGCAGAGGCCGGGGGAGGACACCGGCCCGAGGTAGGGGACGGGGGCATCCCAGAGCTATTCCAATTGCACCACCAAGGGATCCTACTATAGAGGAGCATGGGGAGATGCTCCTAGCAGGTCCTGCTCCAGTGGACTTCATGACGACTCCAGGCTTCCAGGAGGTCATGGGATGTATGATGAGATTTATGGATACTATGTCCCAGGCTGGTTTATTTCCAGCGGATCCTACCATATCTCAGGCAGGAGGGGGAGCCCATACCCCTACTTCCCAGGCTGCAGGCCAGACAACAACACTTCATCATACCCCGGGTACACTGACCGTGGGTGGGGTCCAGCCTGTAGCAGCAGCACCTGAGCCCAGACCAGCTGCGGACGGCGATCCGCAGAAGTTATTGGACATATGGACTCGATTGCACCCTCCAGTTTTCGAGGGTGAGCGAGGCGAGGATGCCCAGGATTTCATTGACAGGTGCAGGGACAGACTACACAACATGAGGATACTAGAGTCCAAAAGAGGGTACTTCACTACTTTCCAGTTAGAGGGCAGAGCTCGCAAATGGTGGCAGTCCTATATTCTCAGCAGGCCAGCAGATTCTCCTCCTATCACTTGGGAGCAGTTCACTCAGATGTTTCTAGACAGATATATCCCACCCTCTAAGATGGAAGAGCTGTGGTATCAGGTTGAGCAGCTAGAGTAGGGACAGCTGTCAGTGATAGACTATGAGGCCAGATTTTTAGAGTTGTCTCTCCATGAACTCATGATACTACCTACCGATGCTGAGAGAATGCGGAGATTTGTAGCCGGGTCACATCCAGGCATTAGGGCCAACATGGCCCGAGAGGTGGAGATGGGGACTCCTTATCAGCTGGTAGTGGAGATTGCTCGTAGGATCGAGGGTTATCGGTCGAGGGTCAGGGAGAAGGTATAGCCGGATAAGAGAGCCATATATTCCAGGGATTTTAGAGGTGCCCCAGCTAGGGGCAGAGGTCAGTTCTGTAGGGGTCAGCTCAACAGGCCCCCATATTCAGCACCCCCACCACCACCTCCTCGTGGTGCTCCAGTGAGGCCTTACTTCAGTGCTATGCCAGAGGTTTCTCACCGTCCCCCAGTTATCCAGGGTTCTTCTTCAGGGGCAGCAGGTCGTGCCTCCAGTGAGATGTTACGAGTGCGGGGACCTCAGCCATATCAGGAGGACTTGTCCCAGGTTTTGGGGCAAGGCAGTGCAGCAGGGTTACCAGCCTATGAGTCCAGCACCAGCAGTCCGGCCACCTAGAGGTGGAGGACAGGTCGGCAGGGGTCATCCTAGAGGTCGAGGCCAGTCAAGGGGAGGTCAGGCAGCTCCGATTTACTCTGGTGGAGCTCAGTGTTCCGGTACTCCAGCTAGATTCTATGTCATTCCGGCCAGATCAGATGCAGTGTCCTCAAACGCCGTGATCACATGTATTATTTCAGTATGTGGTAGAGAGGCATCAGTGTTATTTTATCCTGGATCCACCTATTCCTATGTTTTAGCCTTATTAGCTCATTTCCTGGATGCTCCTCGTGAGTCCTTGGGTCCTCCTATATGTGTGTCCATTCCTGTGGGCGATTCTATGGTGGTAGACCAGATCTATTGATCTTGTGTGATCACATTCTGTGGATTCGAGACCAGAGCAGACCTTTTGATGCTCGACATGGTTGATTTTGAGGTTATTCTAGGCATGGATTAGCTATCTCCTTATCATGTCGTGCTAGATTTCCATGCCAAGACAGTTACTTTATCCATGCCCGAGTCGCCTAGGCTGGAGTGGAGAGGTTCCTCAGTTAGTGCAGCCAGCCAGGTTGTTTCATTCCTGAAGGCTCGACATATGGTCGAGAAGGGTTGTCTGGCCTATCTTGCATATGTGCGGATCACCACCACCGAGACTCCGATGATTGATTCAGTGCCAGTGGTTCGAGAGTTTGCTGATGTATTTCCTCCAGACCTTCCAAGCATGCCTCTGGATTGTGATATTGATTTATTCATTGATTTAGCTCCAGACACCCAGCCTATATCTATTCCTCCGTATCGTATGGCTCCGAATGATTTGAAGGATTTGAAGGATTTGAAGGAGCAGCTTGAGGAGTTGTTAGCTAAGGGGTTCATCAGACCGAGTGTATCACCGTGGGGTGCTCGAGTTCTATTCGTGAAGAAGAAGGATGGGTCCATACTGATGTGTATTGATTACCACCAGTTGAACAAGGTCACCATTAAGAACAAGTATCCTTTTCCACGCATCGATGATTTGTTTGACCAGTTGCAGGGTGCTTGGGTGTTTTCTAAGATTGATTTGAGTTCGGGATATCATCAGTTGAAGATTCGGGACTCAGATGTTCCGAAGACGGCTTTTCGTATGAGATATGGCCATTATGAGTTCCTGGTGATGTCCTTTGGCTTGACTAATGCCCCAACAACATTTATGGACTTGATGAACAGGCTATTCAGGCCGTATATTGATTCCTTTTTCATTGTCTTCATTGATGACATTTTGATTTACTCACGTAGCCTGGGGGAGCACTAGCAACATTTGAGAGTTGTGCTCCAGACTTTGCGAGAACAAAAGCTATATGCTAAGTTCTCCAAGTGGGAGTTCTGGTTGGATTCTGTGGAATTCTTGGGGCGTATCCGGAGAGGGTATCAAGGTTGATCCTCAGAAGATTGAGGCGGTTCAGAGTTGGCCGCGTCCTACTTCACCTACCGAGATCAGGCTTTTTGGGCTTAGCAGGCTATTATCGCTAATTTGTGGAGGGGTTATCTTATATTGCAGCTCCAATGACTAGATTGACTCAGAAGAATGGCCCGTTCCGATGGTTTGACGAATGTGAGGCGAGCTTTCAAAAACTCAAAATAACATTGACCTCAGCACCAGCTCTAGTATTGCCTTCCGATTCTGGGATGTATACAGTATATTGCGATGCTTCGCGCGTTGCCTTGGGGTGTGTCTTGATGTAGGAAGGGAGAGTTATTGCTTATTCTTCGCGCCAGCTGAAGGTTCATGAGAAAAATTATCCTGTGCACGATTTGGAGTTGGCGGCGATTGTTCATGCTCTTAAGATTTGGAGGCACTACTTGTATGGGGTGTCCTGTGAGGTTTATACAGACCACCGCATCTTGAAGCACTTGTTCAAACAAAGGGATCTTTATTAGAGGAAACGCAGGTGGCTTGAGTTGCTGAAGGACTATGACATCACCATTCTATATCATCTGGGTAAGGCGAATGTGGTGGCGGATGCTTTGAGCAGGAATGCGGAGAGTATGGGTAGCTTGGCTTATATTGCAGCTGAGGAGAGACCTCTAGCCTTGGACATTCAGTCCTTGGCTAATCGCCTAGTGAGATTAGACCTTTCATAGCCTCGTCGAGTTTTAGCACATGTGGTTGCTCAGTCTTCGTTATTGGGTGAAATTAAGGCTCGGCAATTTGATGATCCGTGCTTGGCAGAGCTTCGGGAGATAGTGGTATAGGGTGGTGCCAAGGAGGTTACTATTAGCGAGGATGGTGTTCTGAGACTTCAGGGCCGTTTATGTGTTCCTAATGTTGATGGCCTGAGAGAGAGGATTCTAGAGGAGGCACACAGTTATCGGTATTCTGTCCATCCTGGTGCTACAAAGATGTATCATGATTTGAAGCACCATTACTGGTGGAGGCGGATGAAGAGGGACATTGTGGAGTATGTGACTAGGTATCTTAACTGCCAGCAAGTTAAGTATGAGCACCAGAAGCCGGGAGGCCTACTTCAGCAGATGCCCATTACTGAGTGGAAGTGGGAGCGCATCACTATGGACTTCGTGGTTGGGTTGCCTCAGACTTTGCGGAAGGTTGACGCGGTTTAGGTCATTGTGGATAGATTGACCAAATCGGCACATTTCATTCCAGTAGCTACTACTTAAACTTCTGAGAGGTTGGCCCAGATCTACATTCGGAAGATAGTCCGGTTGCACGGTGTGCCGGTGTCCATTATATCAGATCGACGTCCTCAATTCACCTCGCATTTCTGGAGAGCATTGCATAGTGAGATGGGCACCCAGATAGATCTCAGCACAGCATTTCACCCTCAGACTGATGGTTAGTCAGAGCGGACAGTTCAGATATTGGAGGACATGCTCGGGGCATGTGTGATTGACTTTGGAGGTCAGTGGGACCAGTTCTTGCCTTCGGCCGAGTTTGCTTATAATAACAGTTATCAGTCTAGCATCGAGATGGCTCCATTTGAAGCTTTGTATGGTCAGCGATGTCGTTCTCCTATCGGGTGGTTTGAGCCTGGCGAGGCTAAGTTATATGGAACTGACCTGGTGAGAGATGCTTTAGAGAAAGTGAAGTTGATTCAGGAGAGGCTCCCGCACAGCACAGTCCAGACAGAAGAGTTACGTAGATCAGAAGGCGCGTGATGTGTCATTTATGGAGGGAGATAAGGTTCTGTTGAAATTATCACCGATGAAGGGTATTATGAGGTTCCGGAAGAAGGGCAAGCTGAGCCCGAGGTTTATAGGTCCTTTCGAAGTATTGAGGCGAGTTGGAGGGGTTGATTATGAGCATGATTTACCTCCCAGTTTATCAGGAGTTCATCCGTTCTTTCATGTATCCATGCTCCAGAGGTACCACGCCGACTTCTCTCACGTGGTTGATTTCAACACTATTCAATTGGATGAGAAGTTGGGCTACGAGGAGGAGCCAGTTGCTATTATTGACAAGCAGGATCTCCAGTTGAGATCCAAGAGAGTTTCTTCCGTGAAGGTCCAGTGGAGGGGCCAACCAGTCGAGGAGGCAAACTAGGAGTCCGAGGAGGACATGCAGAGCAGATATCCACACTTATTCAGCACTTCAGGTATGATTCTAGACACGTTCGAGGACGAACATTTGTTTAAGAGGTGGAGAATGTAACGACCCGACTGGTCGTTTTGCGTTATCGGACCCCGTTCCCCTAAATGAAACTTCCCATATCGGCTTATTGTGATTTATGACTTGCGGGGGCGGGTGGTCCGGGATTCAGAAGTGTTTAGAGAAATATTAGAACACTTGGTTCCTTCAAGTTGGCCTTTAGGGCCAAGTTTGACTTCGGTCAACATTTTCAGTAAACGACCTTGGAATCGAGTTTTGACGATTTCAGCAGCTTCGTATGATGATTTCGGACTTGGCGTATGTTCGGAATGGATTTCGGATGACCCGGGAGCGTTTCGGCGCCCAATATTGAAATAAGAGTTCCTTAAGTTCCTATTATGGTTTGGGACGTGTTTTTGTGTTATCGAGGTCCGAAAAGAATTCCAAGATCGGGAATAGTTTCGTTATGTCATTTATGACTTGTCTGCAAAATTTGGTGTCATTCCGAGTAGTATAGGTCGGTTCGGCGCGTTGTTAGTGAAGTCTAGAAAACTTAAAGTTCCTAAGTTTGGTTCTAGGGGTTTTGAGGTGTGATTTTTAGTTTTAGCGTTGTTAAGGGTGTTCCGAAGGCTCGAGCGAGTCCATATTATGATTTGGGACTTGTTGGTATATTTGGACGAGGGCTCGGGTGGGCCCAGGTGCCTCTCGGGCACCACACGAGGCCAAAAACCAGTTGAAGCAGTTGCTGGTGCACCTGATCTGGTGTGACTGCAGGTGCGGTTGCCCAGTCACAGGTGCGAGACCGCTCCTGCGATCCAGGCCTCGCAGGTGCGACCACCAGGTGGGTTGCCCATTTCTCACAGGTGCGAGCTCCTTTCCGCAGGTGTGGAGCCGCAAGAGAAGACTCCAGCCCGCAGGTGCGAGCCCATGCCCTTGTCCCGTTTTTCCGCAGGTGCGAGACCGTAGGTGCGGTTGTCGCATTGCAGGTACGGAAACCCATGTAGGCAGAAAGGACTTTAAGTGCGGGATTATATCATTCCCACACCATTTTCTTCCACCATAGGCGATTTTGAGATCTTGGAAAAGAGCCCCACGACCCAGTCACTGAGAGGTAAGTAAATTCTATCCCAAGATTTGTTAATGGGTACTGTTGAGAATGTCTCCGGTATCCGTGATTGGGTAGAAAAGTTGTTGTCGGTTTCTCCATTGGAGGAAAGATCTTGGAAGTAATTCTCCGGGAAGTACGGTTGGAAAGTGAAGACTCACGGTAAGTGAAACTTTTGTTTTCACTTCTTTTCCTTACTCGAGCTTCTTTTTCTTCGTTTGTTTAACCTTTTTTCTTTTGACAGGGTTTTTTGCTCGGGGGATGTCTGCTGCATCCATTACGAAGATGTCTTTGGCTCAGGCCCAGGAGATTATTACTAGTTCCTCTTCTTCCAAGAGGAAAGTTGGTGGGGCTAGGACCTTAGAAGAAGAAGAAGAAGAGGAGGGCACTTTGGTGCACAGGTCACGTAGAAGAAGAGTGGTCTCAGACGATGAGTCTACACCCGTGGAAGTTTCTTCCGTTCCTGATCTTAGACCTTCTACCTTCGGGGATTCTTCTTCTTCTCTTGCACATGATTCTGTGGATCATCTATTCCACGAAGGTTTTGGCCCTGCTGCTAATGAGGCGCCTCTGGCTGTTTTTGCTCCCTCCTTTAGAGAAATGTCTTCGTCCGTTCCGGCTATTTCCTCTGCTCCTGCTGCTGCCTTGCCCGTGGCTTTCTCAGCTCCTCAAGTTTCCGTGCCTGAGACTTCTTCAGCTCCACAAATTTCATTTCCCGTGGCTCCTTCATCTCAGCCTACTTCCGTGCCTCCTGTTAGAGAAGTAAGGTCTTCCAGCAGGGAGATGAGGCAAGTTCTAATTGAGGTTCCGGCTGATGGGAGCCTTTTTAAGAAATCCGGACAACCCGAAGTGTGGATGAAGCCTTTGATTGGCCCAACAGAGAGGACCAAGCTAGATAGTCACAGTTCTCTTACCTGGGCTAATGAGGTTGTGCATTCCTCCTTGAAGGTAACGTTCATTCTTTTGTATCTCATTCTTATACATGTAATTACCGTATCTAATTGATTTTCTTTTTGTAGATAAATCTCATAGGCACATAACTCATAAAGAGGATTTCTAAATCGGAGCAAGAGCTAAAGGAGTGGCATGCTGAAGCAGGGAACTGGAAGGGGCAATATGAAAGCCTGAGGCTCGACATGGAAGCCTTAGAATAAGAAAAATGTACCTTGGAGCGACAAATGAGAGTCGTGGATATGGAGTTGGAAGTGGAGAAGGCTTCTTCTAACCAAGCGGACAAAGACAAGAGCATTCATGAGTCTTTGTTTGCTGAGCAATTATCCCGTGCCTCGGAAGAGGTTAGGAGCTTGAAAGCCTTGCTAGAGCAGAAGGAGGAATAATCAGGCGAGCTTGTGCGGTCACTCACCCGGACTCAGGAGGATCTTCGCGTTGCTTTAGACAAAATCCAATCTCTGGAGGAGTCAATTGTACCTTTGGGGGCTGTTCATGAAGCTATTGAAGCTAAGAAGGATGGGTTAAGAGCTGAGCTTCAGATATGGGAGAGAGATTATGAAATTCTCGAAGAGGCGGCAACTGTCAATGCTAGTTGGGCGTACATGAACTCTCTCCTCGATACATTGACGAAAATGAGTCGGGGAGATTTCGACCTTAACACTGAAATCGTTAAAACCAAGGAAGCCATGGAAAAGGCTCAACAAGATTTGAATCTTTCCCCACCTGAAGGTGAGACTCCTGTTGTTCGAGCCTCTTCGTCCCAAGCTGCTCTTGCTCCTTCTGTTGATGAAGAAGTCAATGCCCCTCCTCAAGAAGATTAAGATGTTGATTCACCGTTCTTCTTTTTTTATCTTTGTCTCGATTGGTGGTTACCCCCAGTCCATCAGGGGTAAATTTGGATCTCTTTAAAGTCCCCAAATGACAACTTAGGGGCACCTCAATGTATAAAAAACTCTATACGGCTAAGTATAAGTTAATACTTAGTTTTTACTTAGCCGTTTTAATATATTAATGCAAGTATGACTCTTTTTTTTCCGTTGAGTTTCTGTTCTACTCTTTAAGTCTTTTGCATGCTTTATTTTTCGAGGTTTTAGTTTTACCTCTGAGTTTTGCATATAGAATGCTTTAAATTACTCTCACCTTTTTTGTAATAGTCACGGTGTCATATAAAATGTGTGCCTTTTTGTAGTAGGCATAATTTGTGAAAGAG